>JARKHS020016157.1:0-120069 GCA_030143305.2 Amblyomma americanum | reverse complement strand
GCCAAAACTGAACAGGGCGGCCTCGAAATGCTGAAGGCGGGCAAACAATCCTGCCGACCTCACGGCCTCTCCCGAGGTCGACCTCGACCTTGATGGCCGTTAACCCGGCAAGAGGGAAAGGGGTGCGTAACGAAAACAAAGTAACTGCCACGCGCGGAAAGTAAGGGGTAAAAAGAGAAGGCGTAGCACGCAGGAATAGGGAAAGGTTAGGTCCCCGATTCCCGGTCTATTTATTTTTTACTATTCTTCTCCATAGCTTCATCGCGTCAATCGATCGAACCTATGAAGGTGGAAGAGCGGATCGTGCTTTTCCTTTTGGCGGACGCGTTCTGCCATCTGTCGTGGTTGTGCGAATTTACAGTGCCCGCTTGGTGTATTTTTTCTTCTCGTTATTTGCCCTCAGCCGCAATTAAGACGTTCTGCAAAGCCTAACTGGGTTTTCAAGCACTACTCATGGAGGACATGGACCGGAATGGTTTAGCAGATGAACGGCGCCACTCCACTAAAGAAAACCTCTTTCATGCAGACCTGTGGGCAGCCCTTTGTGGATGGGGTCTCCTTATTTAGCATTCATGCCTTGGTGATAAACATTGGTCGATAGCTTTGCTGACTGCTTCGCGAGCACAAAAGGCAATTTTCTTTGGGGGGTTATAAGATCTCTGTTCTCGTTAAATATTCTAATTTCACTGCCCGGTTTTTTATGCATCGTGACAAGTTCCCTTGCGCTATCGATCTCTAGAAAGGCGTTCATTCTTCTATTTTTTCGCACCTCCGCTCAGTGCCCTGAACTATATCTCGTGGTTCTTATTTCTCGTTTTCTAATTATTTCTCCACCTATCGGGAACAGCTGTGCCAGGAGCACTAATTAACACTACCTGCTTTGTCGTATTAAGGGCAGTGTATTGTCACAGACATAGGGGAATGCAACTTTTATGAACAAAACATGGTGAACGCTTATTAGTGGAGGCCTGGGCAACTTGAATCTTCTAAACTGGAGACGCAATAAAAGCGCTGCACATAGTCTACCTAATTTTCTGCAGTTCATTGCAGCCGTGGCATTGCAGAACGACGTAGTCCCCGCGTAAAGAGGTGATCAAGTATTTTTACAACGTTCCTGCGGCTCCATCTTGTTGTCTACTCGCAAATAATCCCACTATTCGCCCGACCTGTGCATTTCAAGTACTCTGAAAGAAGAAAGTTGTTAGCAGCAATTGCAATCGAGTGAAAACCGCGAGAGTGCGGGCAGCGGCTCCGCGGCACGGCGCGGTAACCCATGAAGCTGGAGCTATAACTGCGAATAGTCACAACTATGATCCCTATTTGGAAGATGCAAACTACAGTCAATACGTTAGCTATATGACTGTCATGTGATACACAGAACCAAGCTTCCTTTTCTTATTGCTTATACGAACGCAAAATGAACTGGCACCGAATCTGCGTAGATGAGCGGGCCCAGAGCTTTGAGTTATGGCCTCAGAGATAGTGCACGGCGCCAGGCTCAGCGCTATTGCGTCAGCGATATTTGAGGCCAAGTATGGGGATTACGGACGCTGCCACTCGAACCGACCGGTGGAACACACGGAAGGCATCGACGCACTGGACCTGCATGTTAAGCACCCCGAGAGCGGCCGACCCGTGGCAGGCCATGCCGTCTAAATGTGCAGGTCTTGCGGATAGGTCAGAATCGAACGACGCGGCAAAGTTACAATGTTAGCAAAACGAAGAATAGTTTTCAATAATTTGGGTGGCAGAGTGGTGAAAACAAAAAAATGCAAGAGAAAAAACAAGAAATGTATGGAAAAGCGGAGGGAAAGAGAGGAGGAATATAGCGATCGGCCCCACGAAACGAGGGTATAGGCACAACGAGTGAGAGGAGTAACTAGAGGCTGCTCCGCGGGCGTCGAATGGCCCCAAAGGGGTCATAAAACGGGGCCCGACTACGTGACTATGCGTACGCGTGTGAGTGCGTACAACTCGAAGCCAAACAGAGAGAGTGTTTGTACTCGGGAAACCCAAGCAATGGGAGAGAAGGAGTTCGGGATGAGCGGAGGAGGAAGAGGAGTCAAGCTGCAGGAGCGCAGCCTTCGCGCAGCACTCAGCGCCTGTCCGTGTCCTTCCGCGTGGCGTCCTTCCCGAGGCCGAGCTAATTGCCCGAGTCGGTTCCGATGAGGTCGGTTCAGCGCTGCGTGCCGCTGATAGGCCTCGGCGGCACAGGGTCGAAACGAGGATGTCGCAGCGAGCGTGACGACAGGAAACACCGCGGCGGGACGGGGTAAAAGGCATGCCCCTTGGCTGGGGTTTAGGGATGAGGGGAGGCGCAGAAGAGGGAAGAGACCGCGTTCGGATGAAAGGCAAGCCCGTAACGCTGACGTCGTCGTGCACTCGTCGGGAAAGAGGGACTGGAAGAAAAGGAAGAAATGATCTCTCCGGCAAGAAGCACTCGAGCCTACGACTCCTCAGATGGGGCTGGAAAAAGCACAGATGATACCTGGAGATGTACGCGGCAGCAGAAAGAGGATGCGGGATGGTGAAGGCGTGATGCGGAGGAAATTACAAATGCCTCTTTTGGGCTGGAGTATGTGTCGCTTGGAGCGCTTTGTTTGGCCTGTTTTCCGGTGCGCTGTTAGCCTTCGTGATAGGCCTCTTGGCGGTGGGCTCTGCGAGGCGATAGTTTCTCAGCTTAGACAGTCGGAAAGCACTTTCGTGGTCGGCACACGTAGTTTAAATTGCCTGTGAGGACGGAATAAGGTTGTCTTGCATTGAGAGAATATCACGTTTTGATGACAGCAACGCTACTTTCACTCAGAACGAAGCATCTGTAAGATACAATCAAAATGCAGGTGTCGCCATCCCCGGCTGTTTTCGTAAGCTAACTGCGGTGCATCCAAACAAGTAACCGCAGATCCTTGGGGCTAGGCAACATCGCCATTCACTTCCAAACAGTAATCACGGAGTCATTTTTTGTTATAGCAGCCCTGATTTCGAATCGAGTGGCGCGAAGATTTAAAAAATCTAACTTTCTCGAGATAATTATGTCTTCTGCTTCCGGACAACGTCAACATAGCCAGAAAGAGCCACAGAATGGACCTTTAGAAAAGAAAACTAAGTTGGAAGGAGTTGTCCTCACCGGCCCTTTAAGGTCACACACACGGACGCAAACCAGCAACGCGGACAAATAGATGCCGGAAAGGAACGCTAGAAGCGGAAGCCCGCCTTTTCAAGCATAAGTAGCAGTAGTAAGTGGTTTTATTAAAATAATATTAAAAAGAAAGGAAAGATTTTTGCTAGCCGCGACATCAGTCATCGATACTGAAGCACCTGAGCTGGGGCAGCGGAAATAAAGGATAGCAGGCAGAATGGAGAAATGAAATGAGAGAGGTGAGGGGACAGGAAGAGAGGATAGAGGGAGAGGTAATATACACAAACTATTTACACAATAAGAAATGTGTACAGGTTGCGCGCGTGATTAGTTCATGATGGAGCAAACAAAACACACGCGCACAGCACTATGTTGAGTACAACTGGAGTGGGGCGTCCAGTTAATCGTCCAAGGTAGCACTCGCGGAGTGTTCGATCACTGCATGTAACTACCTGGGGGAGAACAGACGGGACGCCAAGCCCGTCTGCTCGAGGAAAGCACAGAGGCTCACCAAGGTTCGCTCACGGGTGCGCGCATGGCCCTGCGGCCGCAATAGCGGCTTGCCTTTTCAAGCGTACGTTTCCTTGTTTTCAGCTAAATTACGGAAGCGTACGCAAGACAATGCGGTAAAGTCCTTCTATCAGAGCGCTGCTGCAAACTCTCTGCAAGTCGCCGAAACAGCGGTAACAAGAACCAAAGCCCGGCGCAACTTATGAGCTATAAACGCAGCAAGGACGGTTACAATAACTCAGGCTGCCTGCGAACGCATGCAGAAAATAAAAGCGGAAGCTTTGCTGAGCGCTTGTTCCGGTGAAGACACTTTCTTTTGGAGAAAAATGAACGCACTCTTACTGCGGGCTTAATGCTAAGTCTTCCGTAGCCGGGAATTAACGCGGGCGCTTTATTTGCACGTTTCTTACTTTGTTGTTTTTGTCGAAGCAGAACTTCGGATCACATAGTTGCATGCACTAAAGGGATTAGTTCGCGCAACTTTTTCACCCCCTTTTAGGTGCAGGGGAAACATTTCGTAACCCAGTTAAGTCTTCCCTCGCTGTTGAATCGCACACCGTTGCTTCCCAACTTGCCGGGCCATAAATCGGCTAAGAAGCTATTCTTCAATCCGGGAAGTGCAGAATGAATGGTGAAAACAAAATTCAAAACAGCGACCGAAATTCTTTTCCCGAAAAACGCTGAAGGGATCATTAGAAAACTGGGATAAGAAAGAAGAATACGAAAAGAAAGAAGGTGCCTGAAAAAAAAGATCAATAAAATATAAAGGCTTGCGACCGCACAAATAAGGAAATACTCAGAGCCAAAGATAACTTGCCACATTCGGAAAGGTTGCCGGGAAGGGGAGGACTTCCACCCGACCACCGAGCGTGTCGAATGAAGCTGGGCTTCATTAATCTTCATTAGCCGCCCTCGATAGAGTTGAACGTCCCTCTGCGCGCTTTGGTTAAAATTAAACAGCGCTCACTGCTGGCTATCGCATTTTTCTTCAGTTGCTGCAGTTCAGGGTAATAAAGAAAAGTGGCGTTTTTTCACAGTATATATCACTGGAGGTAGCTTGGATCAGTGCTGAAGTAACATTAAGTTTCTTAATGCGAAGAGTTGCTCCATATTGGAGAAAAAATGACCTGCACTTTAAATTTACCGGCATTTTTATTCGATGTTTAGCGTTGCTGTAATGTATGTCTGTTCTAACATTACTAAAACAAGTGAGCATTAGGTGATTATTAAAACAAGTGATAAAACAAAAAAGTGATAAATGTTTCGATGTGAATAGCGGTGCAGCCTAGTCTCACGCATACATGCTAAAAAAATTAGAAAAGAAAAATGCCAGCGGTTGCTACACCTGTGTTTCATTTTTTTACCCTCTTCTAAAATTAGAAACTGCGCTTTAATAGGAACACCCCGTTTGTGTTTAGAAACCGCTGCATAATTGATAACAGCCGACTTCTATTTCTCATCGGTGTCCCTTTAAAACGCGCCCCCTACAATAACGCGACTCCTGAACGGGTCTTTCTCTGCGGTGTTATACGCAGAGAAATCTCACTATGCACATCGGTGCCTACATGTAGTTAACTTTCCTCATTTAGATCTATCTGTAGTGCCAATACTGCATTCACAAAACCTTGACCGGAAACTTTCTTTCTTCTTTCACTCCCTCCCTTATCCCTTCCCTTACGGCGCGGTTCAGGTGTCCAACGATATATGAGACAGATACTGCGCCATTTTCCTTTCCACAAAAACCAATTATTATTATTATTAACTTAAGCTTCACCTTAATGCATTATGCATTAACTGTTACTGGGTGCCCCTATGGGCGCATGTCCTCCTTGCGTATCACTTCGGAGACACAAATACTGCTTGTTCTTCCAACATCATATAACGCTTAACCTTCTTTTAAGAGTACAATGTCATAGCATTGGAGATACCTGCCTCGCAAATACTGCTTCTCTGTCACCTAGGTTCTGCCTACATGCCATATAAGCGGAATTAGTCATTCCCTACATTACATTCATAGATCGCTGGGAGTCACCACTCATGGCGTAGTGATGCAGCGGTTAAGCGATGCCGCACTAACCCGACTGGTGGCAGTTTCGAACACAGCCACTGGTGGGGCTTGTGAGACCAAGGTTGTTCTTACCGAGCAGCCTCTCGCTTCTAATCATTAATTTAACTGCCGCCTGCCATGGTAGACAGTTTACTCACAATCCGGCTGGCAAGTTGTGAGCAAGCTCTTTTGAGTTCCCTTGTCATTTTCTTTTACACAGCAGTTCGGGCTTATTTCGAAGGCTCATGCTTCGCTTACTATTAGAACCCTTTTCTGCGTATTGATTTTTTTTAACTTCCAAACATTCAATGTAGAAGAAAGTTTGCGTCAGCAATCCCAAACAGGAAGCTAGCTGGATTCCATGGGAGTAACTTGTTGCGTAGGTAAATCGCACGCACAAAAAAATTATTAAGAGACACATATATGCACCAGGCTCATGTTTTAAAATAGACAATTTAATTACTTCTTTTTTCCAGTGACACTCCTGCGTATGAAGACTGTATGTACTTGTTCACCTCTACACCTGCCTCGGACGCACTGTCAACTTTCTAAAAGCTGTCGAAGTTTCATTACCACCTTGGTGCGCAGTCACATAGTTTGTTGTGCGCAGTCACATAGCACGTTTAAAGTAGTTCATTTTATTTTGATTGCTTGTTACACCAAGTGCCAGTATTGCACCATGAAAGCAATGCTTTAAATATATACACGCGTGCACAACTTTCACACCAGAGCTGCCAGAAGTTCTTCCCCAATTCTACTCCAGTAGATAATTATCCTCGGTAATTTAATCGGGATATGTGTTTATTCAGTTTGTTTGCATAACTAACCCTGACTGAGACATCCCCGCAAAGCTAATCCCTGCTCCAGCAACACGAAGCGTCCTTTCATATTGTAAGGCAAGCTCTACGCTGGCTTAGAAAGACAGTTAGGAGCCGCCAAAGTGCTCCCAACTTCAGCTCCCAAGCTGTCGCTGGCAATTAGCCCGACACAGACAAAACCCTAGCGCTCCTTTACCGTACGAGCCTGTCAACGTCTACTTAGCGCTGGAGCAAGCACTTGGGAGAAAGTTGTCGCCCCCGCATGCTCGCGCAAACTTACCGTGCTAGTAACAGGGACACCCGTGCGCTCACATGTAGAGAACAGGACCGAGCTTAGGCTTGATCCAAACCTTCGTAACAACCGTATGCGACACTGGATGGTTCTAAGCATCGACTTGAAGAGGCAGTCCGCGCCCTGTCTTATTCGTCGACGCTTTACTCCCTCTGGTTAGAAGCGTGCTGTGGAACGGAACTTAGAGACGGCGCCGGACAAGATGGTGTCGAGTCCCACTATGCCATTTTTCTCTCATGAACTGCCCGTGACTGTCCGACGGCCATGCGCTGCTAGCCAATTCGCGCGTACCAGCCAGTAAATTAGCTAAGACGTTGGTAGCTCACGAAACGCTTTGCCATTCCAACAGTTTTTATGTTTGTGCGCGGATTTAGTTAACGCCAACCGTACCCTCCGGAATGCTGCACCGTTTTAAGTGTGTTCTCCGCACACCCTGTTGTGCAAGAGTCCCGGCGGACTCCAGCGCTTTCCCGAGGAAGTAAATGAAGGAGTATAAATAAGCACACTGCTTTCCGCACTAAGATTAGCGGAATTGCCGCCGCTCGCGCTGCTGATGTGAAGGCGCCAGACTTTCTGCTAAGCGCGCAGTCGAGACAAAGTTTTGTTCCCAAATCCAATTTGCTAGAGTTTGCCTGCACGAGGAAGTCTGAATTGGAGTCAGCAAAGTCGGCGCAGGCCAAGCCGCCCGGCAGCGGCGACGACGTCGCTCTGCGTTCACGTACTGCGCAACCGAAACAAGTTCGCCAGCGAATCTCGCCTGCTGCGGAACGCGCCAAAAGCCTGGCAGAGACTCTCCTGAGAAACAAAATCAGCTCAGCGCGGCCGCCTCCTAGTGAAAGTTGCAGTGAATTGCCGTCTGCAACGAACTTTGTTTTCTACGAAGCGATAGCAACGAGGCTGCGCTGGTCGTGAACGAGACGCAGAGGTCTGTTGCGAACGTTTCTTCTAATCCTCGGAATACGAAAGGCGCCATCCGCTGCTATACAGTTACGTAGCGTCAGTAATTTGCACGCTGCTAATTCGCGCTCTTTTGAATTCCTAGACATCATAAAGTGTTTGTTATTTTTTTTGTAGCGATAGCTACATTACGGAAGCATTTCGAGCCTTCAGCGTGGCGGCGCCGCCGCCCTGTGGCTGCACCGCCACCCCGTGGCTGCGCCGCCACACTGTCACGTGGTTGGTCACGTGGTGAGGAGCAGCTGCGGGCGGCGCGGCGCCGTGGCTGATCACGTGGTTCGTCATGAGGTTGGTCGCGTGACCAGCCACGTGGTGCGGAGCAGCTGCTGTTGCTGGTGGCGCGGCTCGCCGGCGAAACCGAGCTGCAACAGCTGTGCGCATGCGCCGTGTCAAGTGGGGCTAAGATGAAGAAGGAACGCCGAGCGGAACGGAGCGGCGAAAGACTGACTTTGCAATTCAGACTGAGCAAGTTCCACTCGGCCAGCTGTAGCTATCGCGTCACTCCAGGTTTAACCAGAGCTAAACCACCACCATTTTTTTTTACGGAGAGAGCCGTTTAAGGGACCAAACCTTGAGCCCAGTTTCGTTAAAAGAACAGACGAAAAAAAAGGCAGCTAGACTTTCTTAGTGTAATATGTCGCAATTACAGGATGTTATACATGTGCGCTTTGTACATTTGTAATATGTGCACAAAATCTGCTTTGTTCATGTACGGTTTCGGAATCGGTTTGTTTTGCGCTCATAATTCCACGTTTCATATCCCAAACCGTAACGTCGATTTCAATAATAAAAAAACTGGGCTCGCCTGCGATGTTTAATGCCTCCAATGCTGCTGTTTAATATCGTGCCTTAAAACCAAACATTAAAACGGTAATTAGTTAATAATATTTAACTATAAGTCTTCTAACTATATATAGCTGCTACAACGAATACAATATCCGTCAGGGCGCAAAGATTCACCCGCACAGTCGCACTACCCTTATAAAAATGCTTTATTGACTGTCTGTAGAATTCCAACAGACCCTGTTGCCTTCCCATTCATCTTCTTTTTGTTTATTCATAGTCTATATACTGTATAGAGAAGTCTACAAAAGTGTGTGGCCATATTTTTTACATTGCCTATAAACTGCCTACAGGATTTTCGTTGCCTATAGACTAGTTTATAGAATTCATCTACAGAATGTCTATAGACTTAGGCAAAGGACCATGGACAGTCTATAGACTGCAAAAAAAATTTGTAGGGTGTCGTATCGTTCACTGATTTTTAAAAAAAAAACATGTACAGATAAATAAAAGCACCCGGTATATACGACACATTCTTCTTTATCGCATATCCAGGGTGTGTTATGGTTCTCACTGCATTGAGCATAAGCATCACGACGATTTTTTGTGTAATGCGCCGTGAAGCTTACGTGCATGAATGTGAACACTAACCGCGCGTGAACACTAAGTGTGCCACTCAGCTGCCATTCGCGCTTCTCTCACTATCACCAGTAATCACACGCGCGGAGAAGAGTTGACAGGGAGGAACTCCTTTCAATACGGTATTAGCCCTCGAACCTCAAATCCCTCAAACCCCAAACGTGACTCTTCCCTTTTTGCGCCGAAAGCGTGAGGAAAGGAAGCCAACCCAATGCACGCTGGGGACAGAAGGGATAAGGCTAAGCGAGTCCTAATCGAAAGCGTTCAGACTCTCAAACACGTGATCCGAATTTCAGGTGCCAGCCGTGGCCCTTAACGGTTGACCTCCATCGAGTAAAGGGCTCACGTACGCTTCCCCTAGCACAGTCGTACCATCTCTTCCGGCTCCTCATTTATCCACGGGGGTGTATAACGGTCAACTAATGCGGCGAAACGAAAGGCCTGCCTCGTTAGGAGGTCTACAGCTGCAGCATTGCGTTTGGGCAGGGAGTCGGGGAGGGGGGATGGAGTGCTTAGGGGTGCGTAGGGGTGGGGGGGGGAGGGAAACATCCCGCGAATCGCGATGCGACGCTCCCTCTGCCGGCAGCAAACAAGCCAGGCGGCCGAATGGCATTTGGTTCCCCACGCTTCACAGAACAGAGTAAACCGGCTGCGATCCGTTGCTTTGGCACGCGCCGTCACATACCCAGCAATTCTGGACAAAATGATTTTTGAGCGGGAAACCGTTTATGAACGCAATTTTTTTCATATAATGTAAGATTTCACTTTAACGATCAATATATCCGCAGATCACCTGACGGCAGCCTTGTGTTTTTTTTTTCTATTCACGTTTTTGCTATCAAAGGCGTTCCCCATTGGTTTTCTATGGCAGTCTTAACTGTTCGATGCGATCCCTGGAAACACTTTAAAAGAGATATTTTGCTAAATATCACAGTAATAGACCACTACGTTCAATATTTCCATAACAGTGTCTTACAATTTTTCATTTTTCAAAATTTTTGCCCAAGAAAGCTGGACTTGGGACGATTAAAACAGCAAGGCAACTTGGAAGGTGCCGATTCCGCCTACTCAGAAACTGTGTGACTGAGTGAGTTCACTCCACATCAGATGAAAAAAAATTATTGGATAGTTTTAAACACCTGGGCTAAAGTCTGTATACATAACTTGACGAAGAGTAGTCGTGGTTGAGCCGCCGCGGTGGCTGAGTGCTTATGGCACTCGGTTGCTGACCCGAAAGACGCGGGTTCGGTCCCGGCCGCGGAAGTCGAATGTCGATGGAGGCGAAATTCTAGAGGCCCGTGTACTGTGCGATGTCAGTGCACGTTAAAGAACGCCAGGTGGTCGAAATTTCCGGAGCCCTTCACTACGGCATTCCTCACAGCCTGAGTCGCTTTGAGACGTTAAACCCCTAAAAACCATAAACCAAACAAAGCACAACATAACAAAAACGCAGCTGCCATGTTTCGCACTATTTGAGAGTTACCACACGAGAAGCACTGAATGAAAGCAGGCGCGACGTCGAGATGCTGCAAAAAATAAAATCGTGTTCATGCTGGCTTGTCCATAGAAGTTGTCGCAAGCCTTCGTTCGGAGCGAGCTTGCTTATTCCCGCGCACGCTACGGGAGGAAACTTTGAAGCTGTACCGAGGCTGATTGTTGCGTCAGTCCATGCAAGACTGTCACCGAGCGCAATCGGCAGCGCAGAGGGAAACTGCTGCGCGAAAGTATATGACATTACGTGCAAGCTCGGCTCTCGCGTTGCTCTTGTCTCCTGTCCCGAGTGCATAACAACATTGCGCAGTAACACTGCGCGAAAACGACTGCATGCACTGTCGCCGTGCGCAATAACATCTGCATGCCCTGTCGCCGTCAGCAACGGGACAACGGCAGCCGCTTTCTCTGGTATTTCTCACTACGCAGCCCGTGATACGAAGGCTTGAACGATCGGTGGGAGGCAGCAGCGCGAATAACTGGGGCGAAACATGTCGGCTTTCTGCGGCAGCATTTTGCCCCTGCAAGTAGGTGATGCCAACTTTCTAATCTGTTTTCATCTGTCGTTTTTTTTTTCTCTCTCTCTGTTCGTTCTCAGCCGCGTCGCTCGCGGCGACGCATATAGAAGGGGAGAATACGAGTGTGTAAGAAGTTTTCAGGCGGGAAAACAGCCAAGAGAAACAACGCGCGAATCAAGCTGTGCTGCTGAGGCAGTAATCATAAACCAAGGCATAAATGCAGCGGGAAAGCGGTGTCCCCCACACGAGTTACCACTGAGGGTAAGACGAAAGCAACCTGCGCAGTCTCGTACACGGCGTCATCCATCAGAAACTGGAGAGATGCAAAGAATAGAAAAAAAACAAATACTTGTATAACATTATTTGTTCCTCGGAGCACGAGCAGTTGCGTATGCATGCGAGTTCACATTTATATTCACTGCTTTCTTTTTTTTCTGGGGCCCCGGAAAATAGAAACAGTAGAGCAAGACACCATGGCGTACCTTTATCCATCACTCTAGCTTGATTCTTTTCTTTTCTCCACATGCTAATGCAAATGTGCTCGCCAGCACGTTGCCGCAACCTGTGTAGCCGTGTGCCCAAACAACAGCGCAGACTTTAGAAGTGCAAGAACCAGAACAACAAGGAAAGTAGAACGCTAAAGAATGCAGATACGCGACGCGATTCCTATGGCGCTTAAATATGGCTTCCCCCCCCCCCCCCTTTCTCTCCTGCGCAAGAAAAGGAAAAGAACAGGCGCCTTCAGCATGGCTGAACAAGTGGAAGCTGAAGTGTGCGCCGGGTAAGTAAGTAGTACCATTAGTAACTAATTAATTCTTCCCCAGTTGCCGCAATCTTCTCCAGCTTCAGCTTAACTTTTACTCATTTCAATCCTTTCAGCGCATGCCCGTACTAGGCGATGCAAGACAGAACACAGAATGCGCCAGTTGCAGAGATTGCTTCAGCGCTACTTTTGGATGCCGTTCTCGAGAGTGCGGCAGTTCTTGGAACTCCTGCTGGGGCATCTCTCTTTGCTCCTAATCCAGCCGGTTTAATTAAGTCTTCTTGCACGATGCGTGCAACCAAGCTGAGGAAGGAAACTCGGATATATGCAAGCCTATCGCTGCGAAGGAGCGCCACGGTTTGTCTTGTGCAAGTTTAGTGGAGGAAGCATGGCATGCGCCTTAATTTCGGCGTCCATGCAATTTTCTTTTATACCTAGAAGCTGCCGTAATCCAAGTGAGGTAAAGGCGGGAAGGCCTAACTTGCATCAGCGGCAAGACTTCCGTTACACTGGTGCTGCAGGAAAGAAATATGTAGAATTCCTCGTGTTTTCGTAACTTACAGCCAGTTGCGTAATCGTTACAAGACGCTGAATTTAGCCGGGTCCTTTCGTCCTCCACAGGGAAACAACAAAGCAACAAATCATACGATGTGGTGAGCTGTTGGTGCGGTAGCCTCCCCAGCGTCAAGTTCTTTTTGCAATCCCTATTGGCTCCGGTAATATTGTGAGGTCGTTGCAGGCAGTGTAGAAGGCAAGCAGGCAGATTTGGGTTAAATTTCAAAACTGCTTGAGTAAACTCATGAGATCAAATTTAACTGAGCAAGTGCGCTTTATGGTCGTCGAAGTCCAGAATGCCGTCACTGTCGGCCGCGGACCTGGTCTGAAGGTAATAATGGACTTTAGCGATAAGACGCCTACAACACCTGCGACAATCCCAAATAACGCAGAGTCAGTTGAGCGTGAATTCAATCATTCCAAAGAAATCTAGTCGCATCTTGCTTGAAAGCAAAGTAATAAGCCGTCATGCCGGCGAATTTGAACAAAGAACATCAAAAACAGAATGTGACCATGCTTTGCGGCGATGTAAAAGGCTAAATAAACGCACAAAAGATGATTCGCATTCTAGAAATCGACGTTAAGCTATGTTCCTTTGTTTCACGATGCGAAGAGAGCTTATGAGGTACAGGTAATCGGAAGCTTCGCAGTCTGGCTAAGTTTCGAATGATATGGGACTCCAAACCGCGTATCTTCATCGAAGTTTAAGGTGTGGCTTAGTGCAGGTAGCTTTGACGCCAAGATTTTAGGCTTTTCACAGCGACAGCTGTTAATGTCACGTCGCCCAATTATGCGGCGTTGGTATGGTCGGCATAAAATGCCAGGCGGAACGAGTCGCTCTGATTGGTCAGAATGGAGTGACGCCACTCATGACGTCATGAGAACGCACTTCGCGCGGGAAGCCGGGGTGTCAATCACTGAAAACAAACACAGTGACGTCACTCGGGCCGTACTTGTGTTACATCCATATCGATAAGATGGATGAATTAATAAGCCTCTCGCATCGGCATTTCGCACCATTCAGGCTGTCGCTGAAAGTAGTATTACCACAACGGCAGACGTGTGGTGAATTTTTTCGTGTTCTGTCGATCCGTGTATGTGACCAGATGTCTCATTCTCTTCCCCTCGTGGGAGAGTGATAGGTCTGGGTGAGATTTACCTCTCCAATTCACTTCTCTCTGCCTTCGTTACCATTCTTGTGCTGCGGCCGTTTAGACAGAAAAAAATAGGGGGGAGAGGCAAGGATGTTAACCAGAAAGGCTTCCGGTTGGCTACGCTGCACTGGGGAAGGGAATAAATGAATGAAAAAGGCAAGAGAGACGGAACGGTAAAAAAGTCACATTCTGTCAATCAAGGCTGTCGTTCGTAAAAAAACAAAACAATGCCTTGTAAGCCTTGATGGCATGCAGTCAACTGTTGTGGCCACGGACCGCGGATCTTGTCCCCGAGGATCAAGGCGGTCCAGAGCACAACACAGCTTACGCCTTCCGTTCACAAAGACAGGGCACCCACACAGGAGATAATTGTCTCTTCGCGGACACATTGGAAGGAAATGGCAATTTTCCAGTGGCTGCCAGACACCGCGGTATTAATTAAAATCACCAGGCAGACGAAGCTGCCCGTTCTGCCCACAACGAAGGGATTGCTGTCAATATCCTTGTAACGTGAGCTGCCGCCGCGGTGGCTGAGTGGTCATGGCGCTCGGCTGCTGGCCCGAAAGGCGCGGGTTCCATCCTGGCCGCGGCGGTTCAATTTCGATAGAGGCGAAATTCTAGAGTCCCGTGTACTGTGCGATGTCAGTTCACGTTAAAGAGCCCCAGGTGGTCGAAATTTCTGGGGCCCTTCACTACGGCGTCTCTCATAGCCTCAGTCGCTTTGGGACGTTAACCCCCCTTAAACCAAACCAGACCAAACCTGTAACGTGAGCTGACGCAGCGTGTGGGCTTCGTTCTTTGAGGCTGGAGCCCACTCTTTCAGCGTGGAACACGGGAGAGTTCTGCAACCGTCGCCTCAGGGCATTGGACCCTGGACTGCGCCTCCGTCTTCCATTTCACATAGCGCGTCGCGAAGCAACATTACTGTGCCTTCGCAAATCAATACGCTTTCCTGATCGGGATGGGCGACGGCCCTTTCTGTGTGGCCGTTAAAATCACAAGAAACCATATTACAATCCAGGATGCGAATCGCTAGCCCAGTGAGAGTTCATTCAGACGCTTAGCCCAGGGGAAGGCCTGAAAAGCGAACCACGCTTTCCCCACCCAATTTTCCACAAGGGCAGTTTAAAACCGGGCCCAGCAATGCTCAGTCGTTGTCAGTAGTAAAGAATCGCGCGATGGACAACTCTCGTTCTGCACCGACGCATGCCTCGGTCCTCTGGCCCCGAAGACGCGGGAAGAGAGCGAAGGGTTCTTATCGCGCAAGGGTTTCTTAAACTAGTAGCGCAGTAGCCTCGCCAGGCAACTGAGGCACACAAGTACAAACAAACAAGCACACAGAAACATACACCTGCAACAGAACCCATAAAACCACTCTTTGCGCGTGAGCAACCAGAGCGGTGCGCAGTCTGCCGGGCCAGAAGAAAGGCCTCCCATTCAAAGCGGCCCGCAAGATGAAGGTTAAAGTACAAGTTTCTGAAAGAACAAGTTACCGGGCGGCTCTCGCGGTCAAAGACAGTCCGGTGGGAGGAGTAACATTCTGAATGAGGTACACACCATTGTATTCTCCACAATGCTCCTTCTTCACTCACACGCCTTGTAACTGCGCAGAAAAAAAGTCGGCCTCTAGTTTCTCCCGCTCAGTTTCTGAACAACTTTGCCGGCGGTCTCACAGAAATGCGGGTCTCAACTCGGAGAACGTTGCTCGCTGAGCTTTACTGCCTCACCGCTTCTGTCCTGACTCTTATACCAGTCTTGAGTCACTTCGCACGGGTGAACTTTAAATGGGGAAGACAGGCCCGAGAAAACGGCTCCGCTCGAGGCTTTTGTTCAAATCCAGCGGCCACCGAAGCATTGTGCTCCGCGGTTACTTTGAGACTGTTGTCCGCGCGCAAGAGAGCGTGGGGATTGCTGCGGCTGTTTATGCGGCTTATGTACGCTTGCCTAGATTTCCGGGACCTTGTGTATTTGCCTCCGAGATAAGCTTTCACAAGAAGCCAATGAACGGATGAGCAGGACTTTAGAAAAGTTCAAGGTGGTACTTGGAATAAGAGCAGGGACAACGGGCCCGAAAAGTTGCTATGATGGATGTATACCCGCCGCGGTGGCTCAGCGGTTAGGGTGCTCGACTACTGATCCGGAGTTCCCGGGTTCGAACCCGACTGCGGCGGCAGCTTTTCGATGGAGGCGAAACACAAAAGGCGCCAGTGTGCTGTGCGATGTCAGTGCACGTTAAAGATCCCCAGGTGGTCGAAATTATTCCGGAGCCCTCCACTACGGCACCCCTTTCTTCCTTTCTTCTTTCGCTCCCTCCTTTAACCCTTCCTTTACGGAGCGGTTCAGGTGTCCAACGATATATGAGACAGATACTGCGCCATTTCCTTTCCCCAAAAACCAATTATTATTATAATGGATGTATTGATAAGATTTAGCTCAAACTATTTACTAGGAAAAGGTGCAGAATGGCACTAAGCCCGAGCATCACTAGTAAAACGTAACGTACTGTCCTAGAACATATTACCCGATTTACACCAGAAAAACAAAATTCTCAAGTGCATACGGTTCGCATCTGAAGAACACGCATTAGACATCGAACGTGTCGTAAGCAGCCCCGCGAGAGGAAGATAATCCACGTAGCGGCTCCCGGATTAGCGGAAGAGAGAAAATGCGACAGCATCGACGACAGCTCGTCGCCTGCCGCCTTTAGCTAGACGGTCTCTAGACGCGAGTAAACTTCTTGAAGAGCTGGTCGGAGATAGGGGCAACCTTGGCACCAAGCCAAACAATCTGAGCGAGTAAGGGAGCGTAACTAGCCCAAGGAGCCGGCGGAAGCCTTGGGCGAATTGAACGGTCTCTGTCTGTCTCGAATAGCTTAGGTGCAGCGCGGTCCTCCTTCGCCTCTGAAGATCTTAATCCCTCGCCCCGTACCAGAATAGTCCATTAGGAGGACGCCACCAGCACAACTGCCGCCCACGCTGGCAGCGGGGAAGCACGCTAGGGACGCTAGGGACAAAGAAGATGCCGCGGTGGGAGGCCAGAGCCGCAGAAAACCAGGGCCTGATGGAAGCTGGACAGGGAGCTGTTCTAGCTCGACGCGGGCTGTGCGCGTGCTGACTGCGTCGTTCTTCGTTGTCGTCCCCTGATTGGAGGGCACAATTAGTAGCCGAAGGAAATAGGATCTGAGGGAGATCCGGAAAGGCTGTGAAGCAAGAAGAAATAAGAGAAAAAATGCAGTGATGTGGCAACAAGAGACGCTCTTCAGGTGAGGGTTCGAACGAAGGGACACCTTTACCCACTGTTTCATTCTGTCAGGACTCCTTTTTTGTCCAAGATGTCCTTTATGTCCAGCGCCTTTATGTCCAAAGACGGTGGTGGTCGGGTTTTTTCCCGACTTAGGTTGGGTTAGGTTGGGTTATGGGGGCTTACAGTCCCAAAGCGACTCAGGCTATGAGGGACGCCGTAGTGAAGGGCTCCGGAAATTTCGACCACCTGGGGTTCTTTAACGTGCGCTGACATCGCACAGTACACGGGCCTCTAGAATTTTGCCTCCATCGAAATTCAGCCGCCGCAGCCGGTCTCCCGACTTGGGTTGACGTCGAAGAGGGACATATAAAGCGCGGCAGAATCGAAGTGCATAGGGCGGACAAGATGGGCTGACAGTAATGACATCTCTGGCGAGATAAAGATAGCTCTGCCTGTCTCTTGCTGTCACTCTGAATGCTTCGCTAGTTTCTAAAGTATCTTCGACTACTGAAAAGGAGCTTGGAAGGCCGAGTTCAAGTTTCTGACGATAGAGAGCGGAAACTCCGAGAAAGCTTTTTCGTGTCGGAGTGCGCTAAAGTATAGTACACAGCGGTCCTGCGAAGCAGGCCTCATAACTCACTCGCAGCCATGAAAGGAGGAAATTTTGCGACGCATATTCGTGATACAACAAAGCCAGAGTCTTTAGATTTGGCTCCAGGAGGGGAAGAAATGACGGATGATTTAGCGTGGTTAGGCTGAATGCGAATCGGGTGCACTCACGCTTCGGTTTTCACTCCGTTTCGGTTTCCGTTTCGGTTCGAGGCCTGGCCTAAGCGAGCACTGCGCTAGCAGGGCCGCTGTTTTAGAATGCTACGTCATCGCCGCAGCCGAACATCCCGCGTGTTTAGTTGCCAGTCTCTTGCGCTGCGCTTTGGATGTCGTCGTCTGCATCAATTTCCGCCCGTGCACAATTGATTCAAGGGGCATGAAAGGAAATAAAACTTTAAGGCCACAGGAACTTCTTTACAGGATCGGTCTCATAAACCAAACCGTCAATCCAGCTTTACTAGGATCCTCTTATATTGAGGTGCTTGGTACGCCGGGTTTCCTTTCCTGGCTGCAGAACATGGCCAAGTTATCTGAGCCTAAACCGTGGTCTTAGAACCGTCCTCGCAGCGTGCAAGATTACAGAGGAAGTTTTGTTTTCATGCAAATAAGAGCCACGGGAAGTATGCTGCAGAAACGCACACAAACCCACAAAAATCGTTTGGCGACCAAATTACGCAGAATTCTGCAGCCCATGAGGAAACCCGAGTGTCTGCAAAACGGCGACGGGAACGGACGAAAGAAAGAAAGAAAGAAAGCAAGAAAGAAAGAAAGAAGGAAAGAAAGAAAGAAAGAAGGAAGGAAGAAGGAAGGAAGGAAGGAAGGAAGGAAGGAAGAGAAGGAAGAAGGAAGAAAGGAAGAAGAAGGAAGGAAGAAAGAAAGAAGAAAGAAAGAAAGAAAGAAAGAAGAAGAAAGAAAGAAAGAAAGAAAGAAAGAAAGAAAGAAAGAAAGAAAGAAAGAAAGAAAGAAAGAAAGAAAGAAAGAAAGAAAGAAAGAAAGAAAGAAGGAAAGAAAGAAAGGACATCTTCGAAGACTGGATTAATTTCACTAATTAAGGCGCACTCGGCCGTGTATGGCCGAGCAAAGTAAACTAATTTATATGCGTTCTATGGCCACGTTCCTCGCACTAAAGGCGGCGAGCTGGGTCCGAGGGAAGCTAATTCCCTCAACCGTTTTCAAAGACGTCGGCAGCGTCTTTGCCACCAGCGTCAGACGAGCCTACTAGACAAGGCCCTGCTAAAACTATGCAGCGTTTAGGAAGCAAGCAAGTATATTGCGCGCCAAATGTAAACGAAAAGGTCAGCGCAAACGAACGGTTCGGTCATCGGTCGACGCACGGGGCCTGCGGCCAATGACAGCAGACAAAGTAACAATGTCCAACGAGCTGGTGACGGTCCAACTAGTTATGTAGTAGTTATGTTAGATCATCAACTGATTTTACATATCTTGAGTTCCAGCTTCTACGCCAGTGAACAGTTCTAGATGGAAAGGTGTGAGTAAAAGCGGCCTGCACAGGTGTGCGGTATATAGATGGCACTGAAAAAGCTTTTTGCGCAGAAAACTCTCGTTATGTGTGTGAGAAAAGAAAGCGCACAGAGAGACGAAAAAGAAAATTGTTAAATCGAAAATCAAAGCATACCTTTGTGGCACAAAACGTCCATATTCGGGTCTTTTTATTCTTAGTACAAAGAAGTCATTAAAAATTAGGTGCAGCAGGTTTCTTATTCACATTCATTTTCTGCAGGCAATAGAAATCGTGGTTATTAGGCAGCTGCGTTATGTTCTTATACATTTTTGCAACTAATGGACGGTTTCTGCTGCGCAGCCACCATTAAAAATCTGTGCTTAGCTATTGTGCCTATTTGGCTTGTTTATGGTCGGTGATACATTTATTCACAAAATACGTAATACGTCGTTGTTGTTGGTAATGCACTGATAATGCGCTGCGCATTCCGCATTTCACACACGGAAAAAATCTGGACAAACGCATCTTTCAAAGAAAAGTTGTTTATGAGCGCCATTTTTTTATATACAGAGGGTTTCAGCTAAACCTTTTCACAATTTTAAAATTAGGCTTTTGATTTAGAAGAGCGCTTTTTTCGGCATAGCATTGTCTGCTGTGTAGTACATAAGAATACAGCAAAGATGTGCAACTAGCAGACTGGTTAACTAATATTGAATAGTTAACTTTTACATATTCATGTTATTCTGCCTAAATATTCGAGAGGCGCGTAGCCCATCGTAAGTAATATCCATGTCAGATTTTAGAATTTTGAGAAGGCAGTTATCCTCGGCGCTGTGGCTCAACAAATATTGGATATTTTGCCAAGTTACTTGCTCCGGAGAAGTTCCTATGAATGCAAGCTTGTCTAAAGCGTATGTATTTTGGCGCGATGTAGCCAGAATAAGTTTGGACACGAGCGCCGATGGTGGCAGCGTTTTCGAAATTCTAAACCCTGATATGGATAGTACTTACGGTGGACTACACGGCTCTGACTAATTAAGGAGTATAACAGTAATAGTTAAAAGTTAATTATTCCATATTAGTTAGCCAGCCTGCTAGTTAACACATGTTAGCTGTATTCTGATGTAATACACCGCTGACAATGGCTATGCCGAAAAAAGCACTCTTCTAACACAAAAAAGCTACTTTTAAAAATTGTGTACAGTGTTAGGCGAAACACCCTCTATAGTTAGATTCCACTATAATAATCAATAGCGCCACAGAGCTCCCCTCGGCAGGCTTGCATTTTCGTGCTTAACGTTTTTGCTCTCGTCAAAAACGTTCCCCATTGGTCTTTTATGACAATTTTAACTCCTCGGTGGGATCGACAGACAAATATTAAAACATGGATTTTGCTATGCATCCGAGGAATAGACCATTACCTTCAAAATATCTATGACAGTGCCCTACAATATTCTACAGTTGCCTGACAATTAAAATTGATGTCCAAAAATCCTGGACTTGGATGTAGTCAGAAGTAAGGTAACCCTCGTGCGCTCAGATATTGATGCCGTAAAAGAAAACATGGGGTCGAATTTTATTCCGAGCTCTCCACTAAACCTTTCCGCTCTGGGTTCCTAAGGTAAAGGGTTGGTCAAAAGTTCCGAGGCCACATGGTCTGCTTTGCGTAGGTATATCCTGTCACTTATGATGCCGATAAAGCTATCAACATTTTTGGAGGTTAAAATGATAATTCTACCCTCTGCAGATATTTTGAGCTTCGGAGTTGTCGTAACTGCCGGACTGCACTGCTCAAATGCAAACCGTGTGGCTCGGAAACTTTTGAGCGACCGTGTACATTTGTCTTTGAGGAGCCTCAGCTGCGTGTGGCGATAGTGCAGCTGTTAACACATTTGTCAGAATGCGTAAAAATGCATATTTTAATTCACTGCACTGCAGTACTCCTATTTCATACTTTTGAAGTGTTACAAGGCCGCTTAAATGAGACTCGTCGAAAATTAGATCTTGGCTAAAGAGCCGTAAACTGCGCGCGTAATGTGATGTCTATTTTGCTGGATCCTTCTCGTGCGCAATGAAAAATTTATTAGTTATTTTCTGCACACTATTTGTAGATGTGATTACTGTGAACTCTCAAGAAACCCATGAACAATTTCAAATAGTGCTTTGTGATATTGGGAGGGGGGAGGAGGGGGGTGTTTACGTGTAAATAAAATGAGGTGACAATATGCGATACTTGTGTTGAAGCATTGGCATAAAATGTTTCGCATCTTTTTGACCGCATAACTTCTTCAGTCAGTGGACGGTGGCGCAACTTCTTGCTGATTTTTTAAAGACTCTTAGCCTCTGTCCTTCGTCTTGACTTGGAGTTTATCTTTTCATCTCGCTCAAAGGAACTACGAGTACCGTCCACATGGAATGAATCAGGACCAGATGATCTCAGAATGAAAATGTTTTATAGGCAATGCTTTATAGGCAATGGGAAATGAGCTAGTTTCTCAAAAAAGCTAATAATTCGAGCAATGAGACGAGCGTCACATTATGGGGCATGAATCGTCGTTTTTGAAACCCCTGACAGCATGTCGTGCACGGTATTTTTGTGCCAACAGTTACCTTTTATTATTTTTTCGCCTACATTTTTTGTACTTTTGCTCTTTCATGCACTCTGTTTAAGATTTGTCACACCCTGAATATAAACCAGCCCAGATAAAAAGGCAGTGGTGCTTTACTTATTCTTCCGGACTGGAAATAGGAACGGTGAAAAGCTTTAACAGACAGTTTGTTTGCTATTATGACACTTAGCTTAGTGTAAGACAGGGTTGGGTTCTATGTTTCAACGCCATGTAAAAATAACGAAACGCTGCTGTTTACCATCTCTTTCAATTCTCAGCGTCGTACACATATTGAGACCACGTAGTTGGAGCAGTTGCTTGAGTTAACGAGTTGACTGAAGAACTTTTCTCTCCAAGTACTTCACGCCGAAGTTCCGTAGTGTTGCGAAAACTAACTTTCAGCCAGCTATTCTTTTCCAGAAGTGGTCCTTTGGGCTTATATATTTCACTTCCGTTAGAAATAGTCTGCTGTCGTTTCTGCTTTTAGAACCTGCAGCGTTTCTGCCTTTTAGAATTCGAATGGGAACCTCTTGAAGTGAGAAGGAGAAAGCTAAGGCTTAATTTTTTCCTTAATGTATATTACAATAGAATTGCTATTCCTAGAGTAAAGTACGTTTTCCATCCATACTACAGATCCGAGCGGGTTGATCATAGCCATAAAGTGTGCGTAGTCGATTCAAGAGGACGAAATGGGCTTGGGCAGGACCTGTAATGGAAGGCAAGATAACCGCTGGTCCTTAAGGGGAACGGAGTGGATTCCGAGAGAAGGCAAGCGTAGCAGGGAGTGGCAGAAAGTTAGGTGGGCGGATGGGATTAAGAAGTTTGCGGGGATACGGTGGCTGCAGCTGCAAAGGACAGGGTTAATTGAAGAGACGTGGGAGAGGCCTTTGCCCTGCAGTGGGTGTAGTCAGACTGATGATGATGATGGTGATCATGATGATGATGATGATGCTGATGATGATGACGTTTCATGATTAAAAAAGATCGCCTGACGCGACAGTAGCCACAAGACTTTTTCCGCTCGAATCTTTGGCAAACTAATTTGACAGACGATACTGAGCCGTGGGCGATCTGCTGATAGTTGTCAATGGACCCATTTGCAAATTTACACACGGCATTTTTGCATTCCTTTTCCCTAAAAATTGGAAAATTCTAGTAATTCCGCGTGAACTCAGGACAGTGACGCCATTTGCATTGATGAAACGATGCAAAGGAACACAACGAATAAAATGCCCAACGGACAAGACAACACAACGGGCAGCAGACAAAAGGTCAGTTGCGCTGTTCCATTAAAGTATGAGAAATTAATTAGCCCCACAGCGAGTAGTGGCCCTGCTTTCAGGAACGCGCAGGAGGCAGTGTCGAAAGAGCACAATGGTGTCATCTCCCTCTAAGTAAGCGGCACCTGGTCACTTGCTATTTTAGCTACATGAGTTTCAAACGATTGCAATGGAGGAAAAATGTTGCATCGTTCTTCACTCACTCTCTCTCTCTCTCCCATTTTGTGTGCAGAGTAGTTGTTCGAAACACATTCTGTAAACCAGACTTTGTGGCAGAAATGATCTTTTGGAAAAGCTGACTTGCAAAATGCTGTAAGTTGCCGATTGAAAGCGCGCAGAACAGTGAAGAGAGGATACAGGAAGCGCTGAAATTTAGACTGCTAGTTTAAAATCTGTCCATCACACGTCTATTCGATCCTGGTCCCGAAAAAGTTAGCAAGCATTTTGCGAAACCCTTGTCTAGTGCGCTTCGCGGTTCGCATTCAAAATACGGCTCTGCTTTTGACGCCATCCCAAGACGTGAGGAATGAGGGCGCCGGCTTGGTAAACACAATGCACTGTTTCACCCATCCCAACAATAAAACAACACAGTGCTGCTGTCGAGCCGCTTGCAGCTATACGCGCTGCCTCGCAGCACGACCGCAGACGCGCGTATTTTCTCATCACGGCTAACGACCAGTGTCACTCGTATCGAGTTACAACTTAACGCCGTCTCGACGCCCTCGTCTGGACGGACGGAGTTTGGATAAGGAGGCAGCTAATGGGAAAGTTCTGTGACGCTCCACCAGAGCGTGACGCCTAGCTCGGGTACCCGCACCACGCAACACAAACGACGAGTGCAGACCATTTGCCGCAGACACAATTATCTTTCCTTGAGAGTCGTCCCTTCTCAGGACGCTGCTGGCTCAGCTGCTTGTGTTTCCTGCAGTTATAGTCAATGGCTTCTTTCTTACGTTTTCCCCTTGCACTCACCCTTTCCCTATTCTTCCTCCTCACACCTCGCAGCTCTTCCATCAATGGCCCTGGCGCTGCTCTGTTTCCTCTAACTGGCTGCGGCTCATTATAAACAGTAAGCCTTCTCACAAGTTTGATCCTTATTCTCCTAAGCGGAGAAATCTGTCTTCGGGGCTGCGTGTCCGGGTGCTTTTAGCAGAAGAAAGATGCGAAGAAATAGCGCCCCCTCACTCGGTCCTTCAAATTGCTCTTGTTCAATTACTTTGTTTTTCGTAATCTTATTTCGTGTGAACCTATGCCGCGCGGAGTAATTAGTGCACAGCTTTATTTTTTCGCTATGCATTACGCTGGCTTCAGCTCGAGATCTGCTGTCTCAATCGTGTGTCTCGTCGACCCAAGCCGAGGTTGCCTCGTGTCAAACCCTTCGATCGCGTACCCGGTCTAATTGCAAATGTCTCGTGCCCTCACAAAATGATGCCGCACACACTTGCTCGGATAATGACATCTTTACCCTCTGCGGTGGCTCAGTGGTTAGGGCGCTCGGCTACTGAGCTGGAGTACCTGAGCTCGAACCCGACCGCAGCGGCCGCGTTTCGATGGAGGCGAAACGCCAAAGGCGCCCGTGTGCTGTGCGATGTCAGTGCACGTTAAAGATCCCCAGGTGGTCGGAACTATTCCGGAGAGCTCCACTACAGTACCTTGTTCTTCCATTCTTCTTTCGCTCCCTCTATATTTTCCCTTGCGGCGCGGTTCGGGTGTACAACGAGATATGTGGGACAGTTAATGTGCCATTTCTTTTCCCCAACAACCAATTTTTATTTTCCTTTTTAACAACTTGCTTCCACCTATTAGAGCGCATTTCAACTAGAATATGAACACGATAGGCCGTACGAAACGCCCGCAGCTACTACTTGCGGTCCGTAAAAGTGCAGCGCAGAGTGTGCCCCAAAAATTGCGACTTATCATATGATAGCCTCATATTCAAGGAACCTGCACGGGGAGTTTCTACTATCGCTGCTCCTCTTACTCATTATCATCATCAGCATAACTACTATCTACGACAGAACGAACACCTCTCCCATTCCCTGGTAATCAACCCTCTCATCTGCCAATTGTGGTGGCCTTCTACCCTAAATCTTCCTAATCTCATCTGCTCATCTGACGATGCCGCACTTGGTACACTTCCTTCTCTTGGAATCCGCTCGGTTACCCTAGTAGCTATCGGTTATGTCTTCGCATCGCATGCTCATGCCCACTTCCTAGTTAGAACGAAGAAATTAATTCGTGTTTTTCCCCCTGACCTAATCTGCCCTCTTCTCGTCCCTTAACTTAGAAGGGTCAGGGTTCGGGCTAGTGGGTAATCAGCATGAGGATTCATAGCGCACAGAATGTGTTGTGTCCTGTGTATTCTGTGCGCTATGAATCCTCATGTCCCTTAACGTTGCTCTTATAACTGCTTTCCGTAATTCGCTGTCCTGAGCGTAAGTTCAAGCCTCTTCTCTAGCCTCCAAGTTTCCGTCCCATCGTGCCGGCAAGATACAACTCGACCTTCTTGTTCAGGCACACTGGCAAGCTAGTAGTCGTGACCAGCTACTCATCTCTCAGGCCATAAGCACAGCGTTGATAGGATCGATGAAGCCTTGCGCAGCGACCATCAGAGTCACATCTTAATCCCCTCCCCCCCCGTCATGGTACCCATAGGCTACATCCGATGCCTATGCATCGTCATTTTAAAGCCAGAGATGTTACTAGTGCTCGCGCTCTAACTGGTGCTAGCAGATCTTCGATTAAGCACGTCGCTTCTTGCTATTTCACGTTCACCGCCACAAAAAGATCGCGTAATTTTTACGACGTGAATGGGTGAATACTATTTCCACACCACACAAATATCGCAGAGACCAGCGACGTGCAGGCGATAGCGCTTCTAAGTGGTCGCAAGTAGACTGTGCTAGCAGACTGGTAAAAGGTGAGAGGGAATTTGCTCGAAAAGGCAGAGAAAAAAAAACATTTGAAAACGGCGCCAAGTGCGCCGAGTTGCAAGAGTGAAATATTAAAAGACGAAATAACAGGCACCACATACAAAACAAAGAAGTAAAGACAAATTTTTATACCTATATTGCTTGTGGTTTGATATACGTATGCATTAATAAGTGATTGCGATATTAGTTAATTTTGTAGCCGCCGGTGCCAATGCACATGCGCAATTTTGTTTCAAGCGATGTTTATTGCCTCAGGGCATAAAGGTTGCAATTATTAATCGCTAACTGGATATCTCACAAGAAAAAAAAACAGTGCACACTCTTGGCAACAAAAAAGCAACACAGTCGGCGATTGGAGATCGATCACTGCCGGGGGTCGGATTTAAATAAATACTCCAAATATATTGACACTGTGAGGGCCAGAAAAAAATATTAGAGTGTACGCATGAGATTTCACGATTAATGCCGGCAGCAGCTGAGAAAAAAAATGGTGACAGCAAGGATGAGCGGACTCGTTTCCGTGGATGATGAAGGAGGCACTTAATCAGGAAAACTGGGTCTTACATTTATGTGAGGGTGAATGACACCACGTTAATCAATGCCAAAATGCAGGCACGCCGGCGACTTTGTGACTGCAGCAGTAACCGCTTTGCTTTGCCGCACATTTTGGGGTTAGCCGATTCTTTGGTACCTTTCGGTCCGAATAATAGTAGGTGTTGGTTACAAATTATGGAACCTTCGGGTAACGTTGTGATGATGAGCCACACGTGGCACCTTCTCCTATAAAACTAACTGTTTCCAAAATATCAGCGACAGTCACAAAGCATGGACTGATATGAACTCATCGGCACTGGCTGAAGATAGCTTAACCTGATAATAGCATCAAGAATACATGTCCATATGCCAAGTCATCAAAATACAAAAAAAATGTTTTTCGGTGCTACCTGGTCTGAATTTTTCAAGTTTCAACATTTTCTGGATGAATAGAAACTCAAGAAGTGCTCACAAGAATTTCTGTCTGCAAAAAATAATAAAGTAGTTCCTTTAACTGCCTTAAACAGCACTCCTTAACCCTGCACGTGTACCGCGATTTCGGCTCTTTAGCCGCTTTTCTCTATGAACCTGAACGCATTCTGCGCAGAGTTCTTCACGAACGAACGTGTCGTCCACACACTTACAAGCCTGGAACGC
Source organism: Amblyomma americanum (assembly GCA_030143305.2). Lineage (NCBI taxonomy): Eukaryota > Metazoa > Arthropoda > Arachnida > Ixodida > Ixodidae > Amblyomma > Amblyomma americanum. The sequence continues at coordinate 93,076 of JARKHS020016157.1, read as the reverse complement.
TATTCTGTCGGCACCGAGTATTCTGCCATCAACCTTGGCCGTCCACAGTGACAGATTATCTTCAGTCGGGCCGAGACAATTAATCGTGGAAACCAGAGACGGGGTGCACGCCACGCCGGAAACGAACGCAATGGAGGGAGAGCAGCCAGAGGGAAGCGGTCCGTAGTGGTGGACGTGTTACCGACACAAGAACGCGCCAGACACACTCCAACGAACACGCCGCTAACGGCACCGAGGCAGCACATGCACCCCGGTGCGATCGGCTCGTAGCATCGCATTCCATCGCACTCCCTCTGTGGTGGTGCAGTCGAACTTTGGCGGAATCAACGCGCCAGCGAGAAAGCCGGCAGAACTCAGTGGTGCGCGGTCGCGGGATTATTCATGCCAGCCAGCCAGCCAGCCGTCCAACGAGGGCGATCACGTATTTCTGAGGTGTGAGTCTGCGAGGGCGCCATCGGAACTGATGACTTTCAATCGGCGACGAGTCTGGGCTGCAAAGAAGGCAGCCAGTCTACTTTCTTCCGAGACTACTGCGAGATCGTTTTAATGAGCGTTAGCTCTTACTACTCGCATTGGAACGTTTCTTGTCTGTGCGAGATTTCAAGAAAACGCAGCCGCCCGGTCGGATCTCGAACCCAGGAACTCCGACTGCTGATCCGAGGTTCCAGGGTTCAAGGAAAGCCGCGCGGCGACTTTAATGGGAAACGGCTAAACGCCGTGGCTGTGATCATTCACGTTAAGACCCAGGGTCAAGATATATGAGGTGCACGTACTGGCATGCCTTTCCCGATTATCATTATTTCACCGCCTGGAGACCTTCCCTACGGCGCGTGTCATGCGCAAGAAACGCTAAGGCGCGCCGATTTCCTGTTCCCCAGAAATCCATTATATATTATTATTATTATTATTATTATTATTATTATTAGTGTACTATATATATATATATTATATATATATTATTATATCAAGAAGTGGCCGGTCACTGATCAAATTGCTGCAGCATCATGCAAAATTACCCCCCCCCCATCACGGCACGTGCGCGCATCGTCAGGCGGTATACCCCTATGCTGGTGTTCGCTATATATATATATATATATATATATCTATATATATATATATATCATGCAGCCATAGTCGAAAGCACCTTAGCTAATGCTCTTGATTCATTTCGCATTCGCGAATCATACATTAATTTTTTCCCTCTTTTTTGTTATAGTGAGCTAGCACTAGAGCTTCCACTCATAGGCTTAGCAGTTGTCTGTACGGTCCCTCTGTGGGACCTCGATGTTTCTCGGGAAGAGCAACTTGGGTCTCCCAAGCCCCGCCGGTCGCAGCACCTGCCATCGCAGGGCAGTGGCGCATCGCTTAACCGCAGCGCCATTGCGCTAGGAATTGTACGAGGACTCCCAGCGATTTTGGAATGTAAAGTTAGGAATTGCCACCTGCGCATACATGGGCGTTAACCCATTAAGGCTGCCGTGTCATACCCTTAAGGCAGAATCCTTAATAATCAATTTAAACTAAGCACTACAAGCGATTCCGCACTTATGAGTCGACCCGCCGCGGTGGCTCAGTGGTTAGAGTGCTCGTCTACTGATCCGGAGTTCCCGAGTTCGAACCCGACCACGGCGGCTGCGTTTTTGAGGAAAAATGCTAAGGCGCCCTTGTGCTGTGCGATGTCAGTGCACGTTAAAGATCCTCAGGTGGTCGAAATTATTCCGGAGCCCTCCACTACGGCACCTCTTCCTCTATTCTTTCACTCCCTCCTTTATCCCTTCCCTTACGGCGCGGTTCAGGTGTCCAAAGATATATGAGACAGATACTGCGCCATTTCCTTTCCCCAAAAACCTATTATTATTATTATTATTATTATTATTATTATTATTATTATTAAAATTATTATTATTATTATTATTATTATTATTATTATTATTATTATTATTATTATTATTATTATTATTATTATTATTATTATTATTACTGCATTTTGAGAGCAGGACACCAGCCATAAACGGAGCAAAGGAACGAATGCCTGAGTAATAGACCTTTCTTGGGGTACCGTGCTCAAAGTAAAATGGTTATTCTCTTACAAAAACTTCTTTAGAGAGTCTAAAGACTGTCCATAGACTTCTGACTCAGTCAAGAGTCTATAGACGAACCCTAGAGAACAGTCTATAGGCAATACAAATATTATAGACAGTCTATAGACAATCTATATATTTATGGCCATACAACTTTTAGTAGACTTGTCTGTAGACAGTCTGTACACTACGAGTAGACAAAAATATTTATAGGAAGGCAACAGAGTCAATGAAAAATCTATAGACTGTCTATAGACCATTTTTATAATGGTGTTGACGCGTCTCACATCTGTTGTACTGCATAAACGGGCTGCGAAGAAAGCTCTTTCTGCACCTTAGCGCTACGTGGAAATACGCGTTCAGCAGCTGCAGCTGACTGAGCAGAAATATGCATTGTGGTTCTGGGGATGTGAACGCGTATGGTATGAGGTACCACGTCGTCGCGTCGTAACACTATTAAGCCCATCCTCGACAACAAGGCGCATCAAACTGCACGGCGTTATTTTAAAGTCAATGGCGACCACGATAATTGATTTGGACTTGGAAAAATTTTGTTTAAATTTCACTGCACTGCCCACCGCTATCCAGCCAAACAGACCTTAATGAAATGTTTTTTTATGAATTTTCCTTTGTTTTTCTTCCTAATTCTTTATTACGGACGACTCACTTTGTGGACAGCCTTGATCGGGAACCAAGGTGTCCATAGGAACGAAGCACGGCTGAACTCTAGACTTGTGGAAGGCGGTTTTTTTACCTACCTTCCTGATATATGGCGACAAGTGACGCTGCTAGAAAATAAAGTAATATCATGATGTCTACTAAGTCTCATTTAGACAAACCTTTTTTTGGCATAAGGACGAAAGTATAAAGAATGACCTGTCTGCTAAAAATGCATGCCATAGGAGAATCATCTAAACTGTATGTGCGCAAGCCATTAGGAAAATATGTTCGTTCCAGTCAGGCGTGTCATTGTTAAGGGAGTTGTCTCAGACAAACAAAAAATCAAGGAAAATATGGCACGTGGCTCCAGGCCTTACGCATAAATTTGGTTCTGACTGAATGAAACAGTACGTGCCGAAGCTTTAAAAAATAATTAAATTAAGAATTGCAAGTGGGGGTGAAGATGAGAAAACAATTCGATGACAAAAAATGACAACATTCAGCAAGTGGAAGGCATGCAAAAACCCAGGCAAAGATTATACTTCTTTGTATAATCTGTAAATGATCACGATGATTGTGACCATTTATATTGATAAACTAACGGAAAAGCCACACCGTACCTCCATGAGCAAACAGAAGCCCAACTCGTGCTTAGGCTACCTCGACTAAGCTGCCTTCTGGCTTAATATTCATAATGGGCACACGTAGAAAATGATAGTGCCGAGAAGGAAGTTCGCAGAACTTGAGAATGGGCCACTGCACGAAGCAGTACTACGAGAGTGCAGCCCGCAGCCAAAGCAAACCGCAGAAGCCAACCGCAAATACGACGCGACGATCTTTCGTGCAGCGTGAGAACGACTTCCCTAATTGAATTTCTCGAATACGCCTGCAGCTCTCGACGTTCCAGCATGGAGTGCGTTCTATTTTGTCATCGCAGTTGCCTTTGTTTCTCCCATCTCTCTCTCTCTCTCTCCTTTCCTACCCGCGTCTATAAAAGAACGAGCCCGGGCTCGCCAGGAAGCGCTGTTTCCGAGGTTACAACCGCACGTTGATTGAGATGCGCGATCGAAAAAGGAAGCAAGTGCTAGCTGTGCGCGAGCGCTCGACTCGGCTCAGATTTAATTACGGCCGCGTGTTTAATTGCCTTCGCATAAGGACCGAGATAAATCGCATGCGCCTGCCTGCGAAGCCAGAGTATTCTCTACAGAAACAGTTTGGTAAGCGCTTTATCAAGTGCTTGATGAAGCGCGCGCGCGCGCGCGTGTGTGTGCGTGCGTGCATCCCGGAGAACGCAATAGCGAGCAGAGTGGAATGCTCGCGGACGATGCTTAGTAAGGGTTAGCGTGTATGTGTGTTTAATAGAGAAATGAATGGAGCCGCAGCATCATAGCTCGGGGATGAGGCTATCAGTTTTAACAGAAACTAGGTCACGGCAAGCAGGAAAGCACCATAGTGGTGGCGATATGCTTCCTGCGCGCTTTTTTGCTACTGCAAGCATTGCCGCCTCGGCTGAACAGATTGAAAGCAGAGCACCGCAAGCCTTTTCACGGAAGCCCATGATTGGGTAGCGCCACCATTTGGCGTGCAGCCGCTTCATTTGGCGCAAATGAGATGAATGAAATCGAGGAAAAGAAGATGGAAGTAATTAGCGCTTGCCTGCAACTGAGTCTGACATTGAAAAAAAAATGAAAATGGAAATCAATAATGTGTCGGTATTTTTGTACAATATTACTTGACCAGCGATGAATATAAAGAGGACCGACAATTAAATTAAGAAAAGTTTCTGCAACTCTTGAGCAGGGTGCTCTGTTGTGTAGCTGAAAACTTTCATCTAAGGTGCAATCTTCCGGGAACCGATTTATTGAAAAATCTTGTAAAGGAAGGCCAACCAGAACAGTAGAGAGAGAGTCCTTTAGGACAATGCATTTTTTAAATTCTCTTCGCCATAAAAATATGTCACTCCAGTTCTGTTTTCTTTGTGCAAAACTTTCCGCTCACCCTTACTCCGCCGCTTTTCTCTGTTCTCCCTCCCCTGATCCTAAAATGCGCGTTTGTTGCTTTACAGCAGCGAGCCATGTGGTGACGATGAAGTGGTATGCCCAGACGGGTTAGGATACTTGTATTATGGCACAAAGATATACTGCTGATATCAGCGAAAGTACAGCAGATAGTCACCCGTCGGCCGATGTTGCATGCTATACGGCAATTCCAAGAGCTTTGTTCGGACCGTGCAGGCTTCGTCATCGTTACGTATCAACCGCCTCGGTATCATGACCGCAGCGCGCAAACAAGGATGGACCACAGAAAACACTGCGCCGAGAGGCGGCCTTACGTCGTTCGCTTGTCCGCTACAAGGCAGCCATACCTAAACCGTACCATGAGCGCTCCGGCCAGCACATGAGAAAAAAAAAAACTCAGGAGGGAGCGCGACGCCAAGCGGCCAGCGTTCGCAATCCAAGTGCTCGTGAAGCCAATCCCTCTTCCATTTTCGCTCTCCGAGTCAATCCCAATTATTTTGGATATTGGTATGCTTTAGTGTGCGCGTCTGCGCGAGCCATGGCGTGAGCGTCTACAGCAAGGAGGTTGATCTACAGTCTCTTTACCGCGCTGGTCGGAGCATGCGCGCAATAAGGAAGGAGTGGGTGGGGGACCTCAGTGGTTACGGCACTCGGCTGCTGACCCGAAAGACGCGGTTATGATCCTGCCGTGGCGGCTACATTTCGATAGAGGCGAACTTCTAGAGGCCCGTGTACTGTGCGATGCCAGTGTACGTTAAAGAACCCCCAGGTGGCAGAAATTTCCGGAGCCCTTCACTCATAGCCCTCATAGCCTGAGTCGCTTTGGGACGCTAAACTCCCATAAACCAAACGAAAACATTCGCTGACTGTCTTATCTGGTGCTTGCGCTCGCGTAGCCCGTGAGGGTTCTCGTCACACCAATAATGAGTGTTGTCCAAACTGGCATTCCAATCCCCGTAAAATTGGGCCTCCTCAGTCCGAAGCACTCTGTAGAGAAACCCGGGTCTTCGTCGCATTGAATCAGGCGCCGGTTTCAAAAACCGAGCCGTTTCTGAAAGTCACTTCGTCTCAGCTCCTGCTGAAGGCCCATATGATGTAGATGGTAGCGGTTTACTGAAGCTGATCTCTTGACTCCTGACACATGCTTCCGAACTGACGGAGACATACGCGAGAATATCGATGTTCAAATTGTCGGTGGCACTGGCTGTACGCTTTCTTTTCTGAACACGGATTGATCCAGGCGTCGAAAATAGATTAAATATCGATATATTGGCACACGACGGCCAGGATGTTGGGCAGCATACAGTCTGGATGCCAGCTCCTCGCCCATTTGCACGCTCACATAAGCAATCACAAGGTCCACCTTCTTGGCAATGGTGTACTGGAGTAGCGCTGGCATGGTGAGTCTCACAATATTCACCGTGCGACGTTGAATTTTCGGTATTTACATCGACTAGGGGTCACTTCAGCACACTAAGTAATTTGAAACCCTGACACCGCAATAACCATGTCGCGCGCCATCGCCAAAACAAGCACCTCAATGGCAAACGTCGACGCATTTGTGAAAATGGCACTTCAAATCACACTAAGAACTGCCTATTAGTCTGCAGCCACTGCCGCGCAATATGTCCTTGCTACGGGGACTGAACTTTTTTTTTTGTCTGATGCACTTTCTAACTCACAGCGACTATACACAGACAGTAGCTAAAACTGGAGAATAAACCAAGGGATGGCGACGCCTCGCATCTAGTCATTCTGAAAGTCACATCGGAAGTGGCGGAGACAACGAAAAAGAAATAAGACTGTAGACAGAGCTTATCAGCCATCTCGGAATCGTCGGCCGCGTTGTTGATGGGGGCTAGTCTTCCTTGCACCAAGCGACAAAAGAAAATGATAACGCCGCCCACGGTATAAGTTGAACGGCGAGGCTCCCTATTCGGAAAAAAATAACAGAGACGTTTCATATTGGGCGCCGCATCCTTTGCAACCCGCAATCAGCGAATGTCGCCTTTGCACTAGATTTCGTGTGTCCCTCACGCGCTCAATTTGAGTTTGGAGCGGAAAAAACTTTTCTCCCGCTGCAGGTCTTCAGAAAATAGGTTTTTTTTTCGCTTTAAAAACTGATACGGCATCGTCTTCTCCGTGGCTACAAACTCGTCATTGGCAATGACCGGCAAATTACGTTCGCTTAAAAAGCTATTAAGTAAGTGTTACTTAATTATCCAGCTAATTAGCACGTTTTTATAATAACTGACATACACCGCAGCTGAGAGTTTGTTCTGCAGTGGTTTTCTTTTATTTTTCGAAAAGTTTATTTTTAAGAATTTTTAAAGCATTCGCTGAAACACCCGTATAGACGGTTTTGTTGAAAGTTTTTTTCTTCTGGGAACGCTGCGTTTTAGCCCTAGAACTATATCCGTTTGAAGCATTTGGACGGCGCGTTACCTGACAGCTTTATCAAGCACTCCGCGGAATGCTTCCCTTGCCGCGCTTCTTTATCAAAACCAGCGCGACAGGCATCGTCTGCATCCAGGCAAACCTTTTCAAACAACGTGCCAATGCTACCGGAAGCGCTTTGGGGCTAGTATCATCAGAATCCATGTTTGTTTGCAAAAATCAAAACTTTATATCGCTGCGCCTTGTCTCTACTAGGACCGCGGTCTGTCTTCATCATTATCACCATCAGCCTGACTACACCCATTGCCGGGCTAAGGAAACCTCCCATATCTCTCCAATTAACCTTGTCCTTTGCCAGCTGCGCCCACCGTATCGCCGCAAACTTCTTATCTCATCGGCCCACCTAACTTTCTGCCGCCCCCTGCTACGCTTGCCTTCTCTTGGAATCCACTCCGTTACCCTTAAGGACCAGCGGTTATCTTGCCTTCGCATTACATGCCCTGCCCAAGCCCATTTCGTTCGTCTAGATTTCGACTAGGATGACATTAACACGCCTTTGTTCCCTCACCACTCCGCCCGCTTCCGGGCTCTTAACGTTACACCTATCAGTTGTCCTTTGCATGGGTCGCTGCGTTGTCCTTAACTTAAGCTGAACCCTTTTCGTTAGCCTCCACATTTCTGCCCCGTAGGGGAGTACCGGTAAGACACAACTCTTTTATACTTTTCTCTTGAGGTATATTGGTAAACTGCCGTTCATGGTCTGAGAGAACCGGCCATATGCTCTCCACTCCATTCTTATTCTTCAAGTTACCCGCCTCTCATGATCCGGTTTAGCGGCGACTACCTGCACTACTGCAACTGCCGCGCCCAGACGTTCCTTACAACTCCGGATTGACTACATTCTAAACGGAAACCCTCTAGCGGACTACATTCACAAAGGAGCCGCTGCGGTGGCTCAGCGGTTATGGCGCTCGGCTGCTGACCCGAAAGACGCGGGTTCGATCCCGGCCGCGGCAGTTGAATTTCGATGAAGGCGAAATTCCAGATGCCCGTGTACTGTGCGATGTCAGTGCACGTTAAAGAACCCCAGGTGGTCGAAATTTCCGAGTCCTCACTACGGCGTCCCTCATAGCCTAAGTCGCTTTGGACTTTAAACTCCTCATAAACCATAAACCATTCTACAAAAGGGAGTGCACGATAGAGACAGCTTACTTCTTTTTTACTCCCATATAGGCGTATTTGTGTTCAGAGTGCATCTTCGCAGTTTCCAATCTTGTATACGTCGCGTACACGCATACAAACATATTGAACCTTCTGTTTATTTCCTTGCTATGCAGCGGGTGCCAATTGCTACTTCCTTCACGACGTCCTACTTCATCACTTTTGGCTCGCGCATACATTTCTTAGGAAGGTCCGATAAAGTCAGGGGGACCAGAGCTACCGTCACCCCTGTCTTGCTCGATCCACAAATCTGGCGTCACAGCATCTCTTCGGGGCCATTTCTTATATACTGTGCGACTAGCCTGCAGCAAAATCACGTTGCCCTTCCGCTCAGTTTTTCTACAAGCCCCATTCGCACTCGTGCGGGATGTGCGTGCATAAATCTGTGGCCAATCTGCCCCCACAGAAAAGGCGGCACTTTTGTCCTTGCTTGCATCAGTTGTTGTTGGCGCTAGCAGTTCTGTGTGGCGCACGCCTTACAGCTCGCTCTCGCACTGCTGTCCTACAAGTCGGTTCTAGCGTGACGAAGATGGTCGTAAATACCGAGCTCCAAACTGCCACGAGCAAACGAAAGGTTTCGCAGATAAGGACAACTGCTGGCGTGGCGTAATAAAAGTTCTACTAGGAGAAGCACGTTTCGCGCGCATTCTTATTCCTATGCGTGTGAGACAGTAATATAACACTTTTATCGCGAACCGTTCGGTGTCTATCTCTACAGACATAGTGCCCACACGTTTTGCCTTTAGTTTCAAGGACGAGACTCTTCATGCTCACATCGTTTACGGAAGTGGCGCAATGCATACTGTGGACACAAGTTTTCTGGGTGCGTCTGCTGTATCATGTGGTTCTTGTCACTGCAAAAAAAAATAGACAGAAAAAGACTTAGAAGCTGAAATTAAAAATTCCGCCTTTGTGTTGATGCACGAAGCCTCGTAATTGTCATTCACAGGACGGCCACGAAGACTAAAAATCGGAAATAGATGCAGGGTCAAAGACGCGTCCTCCACTGCGCTCTGATATTTTTAGCACACCTTTAGAACCCTAATAACAAAGAAAACCTTGACGACGCTTAACATTTCCTTAAGAGCACAATGCGATAGCATTGGAGATCTCTACAGGGCAAGTACTCCTCTTTCGTAGATTCATTTGATCAAAGGGAATGCGCTAGAGGACATCTTACTCCCTTTTTACTCCCATATAAAGCGTATTAGTGTTTAGAGTGTGCCACTACTGGTGCAGTGGCGCAGCGGTTTAACAAAGTGTCACTCCCCGGCAGGTGGCTGTCTAAAACACCGGTGAGGTCTGTAAATCCAAGCTTGCTTTTCCCGAGTTCATTTAACGCTCATCTTTGCAGGTAGCTCTTCAGGAGGCTGTATGCCTTATGACCAATGATCATGACCAAGTAGAGAATGGTCCATGTCGCAGCGTTAAAAAAAGGTGGAAAGAACGAAGACGCCGAGAACGAAAAATAAAAAAAAATTAAGAAGAAATCGGTGTGTGGTTAAAGAGCATAGTTCGTAACGACAACCGTTCAGGGATATCCGTCGTGTCGCCCAAGCAAGCGTCATTGAGATTTTTTCTTCGAATCAATTTCATTGCCACCTGCCATTGCCGCCAGGTTGGCCACAACCCGGCGTGCAAGTTGCCACCTGCTTTTTTGTAACATGAGCGGACAGACGCCGGCTTTTTATATGGCAATCGCATCAAAAACCAACCAGGTTACTTTTCCTGTTGACAGAGCAAACAGCGTTCTGTGACCTGTGCTATATTTTTTTTATTTGGGGTGTTTATATCGTAGCAAAACATTTGCTCTTTCGCTCACTGCCATTTTTCTTTGAAAAGAGAGACAGAGAAAAAAAACAGAAGAACGCAAAAGCAGAAAGGTTAACCAGGTGATGCCCAGTAGGCAACCCTACGCGTGGGGACGGGAACACAGGGAAAAAAAGGAAAGAAAGAGTGGCAGCGAAATGGTTTTTTCACTGTCCATCGAACACTATGACAACAGGACAGAGAGCGCACACTTAAAGTTTCAAGTCCTTCAAGAACTTCAGGAGCGCCTTCACCGCTGTCCTTTTTGATGAAGGTTTTGTCCAAGGCCTCAGTATCTTGGTTTCTTTAAGAAGACAAGAATATCATACAGCCTCTATGTTCTCACGAAATTCAGCTTACAGCGGCAAACTCACACATGCACCAAGCACAGGATTAACTAAGGCGCATGGTGGCCTTAGTTGCCTATGCTCCATAAAACCCAACAACAACAATAATTATAACGTAGTCCGAATCCGTCCTTCTTGTCCACGTGTGTTCGCACTGCCTTCCGATGAAATGTCTATGCACGAACTACCTCAGGGCCGCACCCTGCAGTCTAAAGAGAAAAAAGCAAAAAAGAGAGTGTGCTGGAGGAGAGCTTAGTCCCTTTTTACTCCCATATAGGCGTATGCGTGTTTAGAGTGCGCGAACTCGGTTCTACTGCTTCACTGCATGCATCGAAGTCTGCGTTATTTTGAGTTCTGTTCCGGCAAAAAGGAACGAATCAGAAAATGTCCACAATCTTGAGGTGATGCACGAAGATGCAGAAAAAGCAGGAACATGCAGGGTGTTGGGAGGTCGCCGCTACGTCGCTATCTCTGCATTTTTCACATTTAGTTTTTCATGTGTGCTGCGTCTTTTACGACCAGATCAATACCGGAGGGGAGAAACCTGAAAACAAGGAACCTATTCTTCGAGGGCGGTTTGGCGGACGTAATGCGCTCGGTTCTGGCTACCGCCGCCGCCGGCTACGGCTGCTCCCGACAAGACAGATTATGCACGTGATTCGGCTTTTGCCTGTTTTCAGCCGCCTCCACTGCATACATGTCCTCCGTGTTGTTGCAGTTGGGAGCGGCGCAATCAATGCTGAGGCCTGCATCGACTATGTTCACCTCGCCACAAAGTTTCGCCTCGCCTTCAGTCAATAAAAGATACCCTTTCAAAGGAGATGATTATGTGCGGTATGAGCAAGCGCCATGAATGTTTCGAGTTTTGTTCAAAATCGGTGTCAGCATGGCACCCCATTCTCAAACTGTAGGAGGAATGCGATGAGTCCGGTTTCTTGCCTCGGAATAAGAGGAATATTTGGTTTCACTACGCAAATCATATTTTTTCACTGCCAAGGAATAACACCGTTTTTCAACTTTACAATTTCCAAAGCCCCATGGGTACGCCTAAATCTGCTTCCTACTCTCACTAGGCTGTGCTTTAAGGCAGCGCGATCGGCCCCGTAAACTTCAGTGCAGATTGCCAATAGAACTTTTCGCTGCTGCTTACAGCTTAACTGTACGCACGAGCAGTTTGGACTGTTACGCGTGCCCCCAGTAAGTTGCCTCTGTGAAATTCGCAAATTCGAGCGCTGCTGCCCGAGCGTCTAGTGGAAGTATGACGGCGCCCAGATGGACAAATTTGAAAAAAAATCTATAGGCACGACATGCGCTACTTTCGGGAGTGCACCGCGCAGGTAAGATGCTGTCGGTCCATTCGTAACGACTTCGTAGCTCGCTTGGACCTGTCCCGTCAGTGCAGGTGGCTACGTCCGGTAGGGGAGCGTTGTTGGTCTTTTATGCTAAGCCGGGCGCGCTGTCTGACTTCTTCCGAATGGTGTGGGTATGTGGCGACGTTGAGGACTGCTTCGTCGATATCAATGGGAGCACAGTGTCGAGGGTGGTCACAGCTTCCCTGCCATGCAAGAGCTTGACGGGTAGAGCCTTGGTTGTTTCGGCCAGCGGAGCTATAGGCGAATACTGCGTATTCAGAATGTGTAAGCAAAGCCGAGGTGCACGCTCCGCTGTCCGTTCGTAGAGCCAAGCCTGCAGGATTTGATTCCAGAGGGTAAGCGGACGGCAAGACCGCAGCAGGATTTGATTCCGGAGGGTAAGCAGGGACGGCAAGACCGCAGCAGGATTTGATTCCGGAGGGTAAGCAGGGACGGCAAGACCGCAGCAGGATTGGATTCCGGAGGGTAAGCAGGGACGGCAAGACCGCAGCAGGATTTGATTCCGGAGGGTAAGCAGGGACGGCAAGACCGCAGCAGGATTGGATTCCGGAGGGTAAGCAGGGACGGCAAGACCGCAGCAGGATTTGATTCCGGAGGGTAAGCAGGGGCGACAAGACCGCAGCAGGATTTGATTCCGGAGGGTAAGCAGCTGCTTACCCTGCTTACCCCTGAATCCCTGGTTACCCTCTGGAGTCCCTGCTTACCCTCTGGAATCAAATCCTGCAGACTTGGCTCTACGAACGGACAGCGGGGCTTGCACCTCGGCTTTGCCAGGTGCTAAGTATTTCTTTACGAGGATGTCATCCTGTAAGCAGAACAACAACCTGGGCTTCAACGCTTAGGGGAACGGCGTGGGGAGGGAGATTCTTGCCTTTCAGGTAAGTACCTTATGAGGCACTGCAGCACGGGTTATGAAAGTAGCTGGGATATATGCGTGTTTGGGGCCCGCATAGCGAGGAAAGCGGTGTGCTTAGGTGTTTGACCAGGGTGCAGGTCTTCACTGAAGGGTTGCACCTTTGCAGACGTACTGAGGTTTTAACTCCTGATAGGTTAATTTGTTGACGATCTGTGAGTGGTATTGAGAGTTACAAATGATAGCACGCCTCGTGAATCATGGGAAAGCTACTGTAACTAGCAACGTAGCAGGAGACACAAACCAAGGACTCTTCCAAAGCGGGAAGTAGTGGGCCCTAGCAATGAACGCCAGCGGTGGTGATGCAAACTGATTGATTGATTGAGTAATGGACTGATCGACCGATTTATTATTTATTTATTTAGTTATTTATTTATTTATTTATTTATTTATTTATTTATTTATTTATTTATGCGCAGAAGATGCTGCGCACGCAAATATTTAAGTATAGATGTGGAAATCTCAATAATCGTGTGAGTATACTCCTAACAGCAAATATCCAGCGCTTCAGCAGGACGTCTACCAAGTTGCTCCATGAGTGCACTGGTAGAGCTTCACCAATCCCAGCTCGTGGCGATTCATTAGGAAGATCAACATGCAACTCGGGGATCAGCATACCATCGTGTCGTCATGCGTCACGTGACCACGCAGCGTTGAACAGAGTTGCCAGTAGTTCGTCCGCTACTCGTTTCCAGAACACGCCATCCAAATGCGCTTTGCTATCAGGACTGAACTGAAACTGAGTCGATGCCCCCCGTCCCCCCATGTAAGGAATGCACAGTTTTTGTTCGCCCTCAATTGGTCCAGAGAGCTGTGCTTTCATGAAAGGTTATAACTGAGAAAATTCGTTTCTGGCACTGCTCAAGGCAGAACTCAATGAATCTTTCAAGCTAGTCATGAAGCAACGAGGGCCGAAGTAGCGTGCCTGACGCGATGAAGCCGTCACCGCACTGAGCTTAGTGTGAGACGTCTCCCTGAATACCAAACCATGCGCACAAATACGTGGCGCTCAGCTGAGCGCAGTCCAGACTTTAACGCTACGGTGGCAGCCAATAAGCGCGCACTGCAATTTCTTAGAATACAACTCACAGTCATGAGTAGAGCCAAAAAGGCGGGTTGTGTGCATGGAAAAGAACGTCGTTTGTTCAGTTTCGCATTAAATCCGTTTTCTGAGGCACCACAAATTGCGCATCGCCAGGTGATGTTCGGCACAAGCACAGTCCGCATTATGCAGAGTGTATCGAGAACAACTGCACATTTGGAATGCTCAGTTCTTAGTTTATACCCAGACGAAATAAACAACAGAACCATGTCAGAAAAGTGACAACCAGTTTGGTAGTTTTGTCGTGGCGACAGATGATTCTGCAACATATTGTGGTATTTTTCTTTATTTCTGTCCTTGCTACTAAAGACAACTGACTACTGCAGAAAACTCTGTTTCAACTCTAATACTAATTTATTTATTTATTTATTTATTTATTTATTACCTCAAAGACCCCGGTAATGGGGCATTACATGAGGGATGGGCATGACAGACTACAAGATGATGGCCTCAATCTTTTTCTTGAATTTGATTGGGTTGGTAAGGTGTATTGCCTCTGGAAGCAGATCGTTCCATTCCCGAGATGATTTGACAAAAATCAAGTTCGTGTCCAAAAATACTGGAAAAAATGTGCTGTGGCGACAGAACATTTCCTGCTGTTATTTTCGCTTGCAAGGTCGGACTAGTTGGTAATTCATTCTGCGATTCAGCGCGAACAGAGACAAGGACGAAGAAAAACAATATTTTCGACTTGTTACAAATACAGCTTTCATGCTGAGGCAGACCGTATGAACACGCTTTAGCTAGACCGAAAATAACTAGTAATAGTTGTAAGTGGTTATATTACAAAATAATAAAAACCAAGGAAGAGATTTTTGCTACCCCCGGTATCTGCCAGCGATCTGTCAACGGCTCCAGGGCCCCAGTCAACTTGTAGGCAGCAACTTTTAGCCCTGGAGACCGTCCAGTTTTCTGGTGAATAAAAGAATTGAACTGAATTGATACTGAAGCCCCTCAACTGGAGCAGCGGAAATAAAGGATAGCAGGCAGACTGGAGAAATGAAATGAAAGAGGTGAGAGGGCAGGAAGAGAGGATAGGGGGTGAGGTAAAAACTATTCACACAATAATAAATATTTACAGGTTGCGCGTGTGATCAGTGATCATGACGAAGCAATAGAAACACACTCGCACAACCCTATGTTCACTACAGCTGGAGTGGGGCGTCCAGCTGTTAATCGACCAAGGTAGCACTCGTGGAGCGTTCGGTCACTGCGCGTAACTATCTGGCGGATAGCAGACGGGACGTCAAGCCGTCCTGTTCGAGGATGCACAAGGCTCACTCACGGGTGCGCGCACTGCCGTGCGGCCACAATAGCGTCTTGAGGAGCCTGGTAGTATGCCCAGCGCCCGAAAATAATTCCCGCGTTCCGATGAATTCACCGGCGCTAATATAATCTCACAAAGTTGTGGGCCGTGCGTCAGCAATTCGAGGGAAGGACCGAAGATCCCAGCGCGGAGTAGGGGGACATCGGCGAGATTAAACAACGCGAGCCGAAATTCAGCACTTTTTTGAGGAACAAGCGCGCGATTAAATGAATCTTCTTCCACGAACTTCTAGAATCCAGCAGCCAGCGCGTGCCGAGCCTTACGGGCTTTTCTGTCGGGCTGACGTTTTCCTGGAGCCAATTACTTGTTCAATAACGGGTGAAAACCTGAATGTTTGGGTTACCGATTAGACGGCTAGCTTTTAATCTGGAGAAATTTTTAAACCCCTGGGTGCCGCCTTTTTTGGATCCTACCCGCTTCAGTAGCTTTTTTGAACGGAGCGATACCCGACTATACAAAATATATTTTGAAAATGAACAAGTTCAGAGAGGTTACGTAACGTGAGGACAGATTTATTTCCGCTCACAGCGCTGGCAGTGCTACTATACGGGCCAGAGAATCTCACAGGAAAATTCATGCGTCACGGCGGAAGCTTACAGTGGCACCCAGAGAAATTCTGCTCGAAACGAAGCGGTTGTGCGTGGGACGATAGCTAAGCGTTAACAAGAAGAAATAGCATAGCGTGATCGGCGATGCACTGCGGTGATCTGCTTCCGCGGGTCCCCACTGCGTACGCGCTGATTGGTCCCGACGCAGCTGACGGGCACGTGGCGCCATCTGGTGTCCTCAGGGCGAACTGCGCATGCACTCTGACGACGCGGTGGCTACCAGTACTTCGGTAGCGGTAACGGCAGCAGGGTACGCGGCATTCTAAATGTGTCTAATGCTCTGCTACACTCAGCGTTTGTTAGGGAGCTGATTAAATCAGTATAGAGAGTAGGTCGGCGCTCGTTATGTTCAGTATGTCTATCTCTCAATACATGTGTTTCGAACGCATGGGTACACGGTCAGAGAAACGTTACAGCAGTCCTTGTCACACAGAATGCGGAGGAGGGGGGGGGGGGGGGTCGATATCGACGCTGCAAGGCCGCACAGCCTATTTGTACCCGCACCCACTTCCGAGCCATTTTTCCTGGCCTTGTCCCTTGGCTCCTGTCTGTTCTGATTACTCGAGAGCGCTAGCAATTAAAAATTTAAAGAGAGAACAATCAGAAATTTGATCGGGGATCACGTCCTCATAACCTTTGGGTTAATTGCTCCTCAAGCTCACAGCAGCCTCTCCAGGCGTTGTCGCTCTGTTCTTGTTCGGCGTTGTATGTGGACTGTGGGCTTAGTGCACTAACAAAAATATCTGCACACAGTTTACTGTATTTTGGTTCTGTGCGCTGTGTTCTTCGTCTTCCTTTCACTCTGTTTTTTTTTGATATCTTCGAAAATGACGGAAAGAAGCCGGCTTCGATAACCGGCGTGCTCTTTTCTGCTCGGTGTTTTCGTTTTATTACTTTTATCTGGCGATTCACGTTCCGCTTTTTCTTTTGTCTAGTTCAAGAAGATTTCACGAAATTTGAGGAGCTTAAGTTCAGCTCTTTGTTGGGCCGAAGAGAATGATTACAAGCGCCCTTAATGAGGAAACCTTTTGCGACTGCAATCAAGAGTCGCGAATTGAAGTCGGTAAGCTCATAATCCGTTCGAACCCAAAGAACCATACCCCCCCGCTCCCCCAACCGTCTTCGCCACTGCGCATGGCACAACCCATATGTCACTGTTTTGTGAACAGCGTTCATTTTGCAGGCTCGGGTGAGGCGTCTGTAATTATGACGTTCTGAGCGAGAAATTTGTTTCGCAGGCGATGGGAACATTCGAATTGTTAAGGATCAGTTCTTTTCGTTTTTCACAATACACTTTTTCTGCGCACTAACATGAGGCTACCGGTTATTTGTACGGTAGTGAAGGACGTCTTACAAGGCGCTACGTCGCAATCAATTAGCAGAACATCCTGCAATCAGTCGGAGTTTGCCAGAGCACCCATGAGCGTCGAAGCATTCAGCCGGCTGTCGTCGTATTCCTCGTTGAGCGCCCGCCGGCGGATGTTCCGGAATCGAAGGTCTGTCTTCCAGTACAAACAACCTGGCGCGTAATTTTAAAGGCTACACCAACATTTACTGCCAGTTAAAGGAAGCGGTCAGGGACACAGGTATTGACCGCGACCATTACTTATTTCCGCCAGACTATATATCTGCAAGAAGAGATCACACTTTCAAAGTAAAAGAAATGAAATGCAGAACTAATTTACTAAAAATGTCATTTTTCCAAAAAACGATAAATCAATAGAACAGGTTGCCTCAGGAAGTCGTTTCAACAACATCTGATAAATCGTTTGCCGCGCTGCTGTAGTTTTATACTTGTTTTTTTTGTACGAAATTATGCTGCAAAGTATTTTCTGTGACAGTTTTTTCTTCTTTCCCTGCCACTACGTCCTATGATTGTTGTAACTCTCTCCCCCCACTGCAATGCCTAACAGGCGCTCTGGGTAATGTGATAAATAAATAAATATAGAAACTATAGAACTATAGAAACCTAGCAAGTTCGATAAAAGGAAACTAAAAGTACATTTGCTAATGGCTTTCACAGCTACTTCAGATGTATATTTTCTAGCGGCTCTTTGCATAAAGCTTGTGAACGCACGCACATGTGTATCAACCCTAGCGCAAAAGCCAGCACAAGTGCTACAGACGAAAAATCTTTGCTTTCACTTTCACATGTTTTGCTTTCACTTGCTCCTGTCCGATATTAGAGAGTTGTAGCACAGCATGTATTGTACTGTCACCACCTGCCGCGACCTCCAGCCATCATAAACAAGCTATAACGCTTTAAGGTAACTGTGCATATTTTTTGCATGTCGTTCTTGCGACTCAGTGCTTGAGAACGCTAATAGTCTTAAATGTGAACGATGCCATAAGTCTTGGCCTTTAAAAAACTGTCGCCCGCGAAGCTTGGGCGACATATCTCATTCAAAATTTCTGCTATTCTGCCTACGGGCAGTGTAGCTATGTGCATCGGTAAGGGTCCATCTACGCCGATAAAATTTAGGAGCACCGCGAAGCTTTCTTTCACTTGCACTGAGTTACGTTTTCAGAATTTAAGGCGAAGTAGCGATACAGATGGGCCAGTGTACTTTGTACAAACTCGCAAAGTGTATGCAGTCAAACCTCGTCATAACAGAGCTGAAGGGCCAGGAGATTAGTTCATTATATCCATAGCTTCGTTATAGCCCGTGTTGACCGAGTTTGCAAGGTGCATCGTCATTTCTTCGTTAAATTCATTATTTAGTTAAAAACAATTTCGCTATAATCGATGTTCAACTGTATATCGTAAAAGAAAGAGAAAAATAAACTACTCAGTCGCCTAACTGTGTGGAGCATGTGGTAAAGAAGGGGCGTTGTATATAACTTCACCTAAGAAAAAATCGACGCTGGCCTATATCGATAGATTACCCCATTCCAACGAAAAATGCGCTATTTTGGCTGGAAACGGACATTTGGCAACGAAGGAAAGAACAAGAAATGAAATACAGTTACCGCCACCACTAGCCGCTTTCTACAAGAAAACCACCGTGAATCGGTGACAGTTTCTTTTGCTCGGATCTCTGAGTCCAGTTCACGCGCTGATCACAGAGTCCTTCTGGTCCTGACGTCCCGAGTCATAATCAAGTGGTGCGATCAAAATGTTGCATTTTTAAATCCAATTTTCTCAGCAATGAAATGCGTTTATCTTGCCCATAAAACACCAACATGGCCAGAAAAAGCAACAGAATCGATTTCTACTGATAAATCTCTGATAGACTTGTCCTCGTAGTCTCGTTTAAGCGCAATGAGTTAATCAACTATGGCGAGAGGGATTGAGAACGAGGGGATGGAGTGATTCGATAAGCTGACTGCGATAAAAGTGCGTCGCTTAGGGCTCGCGGCGCCTACAAAGTTGGCTATTTCTGAAAAAGTTCTCGAGCACGTTCCAAACAAAGCCACAGTCAACGCCAGCGCTTCTTTGCACCTGTTTCTCTCTCGCGAAAAATCTGCCCCGCAGTATTGTGTTGTTCCCTCCGGTCTTCATTGCTTTCCAATCCAGTCACGTTTTTCAGGCTCCCTCGTCTACAAAGTATCTCGCGCGGCTTAAAAGCACGAGAGGCGTGTGTTTTGACTTACAAACAATCGCTCAGCTCTCGTTACGCTATTCACGGAATAACATCACGGCCAATCCATGGGCGAATTCCCTCTGCGGTTTTTAACACTGATGCCATAGCAAAGGCGAGATGCACGTCGAAGGAGGGAGCTTCGTATTGGGTAACCTTCCTTACCCCGATAAGCTTTTAAGCTTTCACCCAGCATTCCCTGAATTTACAATGTTATTTCGTACACCAGGAGAAACGCGCGATTTTGTGGGGAGTGAAGCGACATACAACGCGGCGTGTGAAAGAACTCAAGAGGGGCTATTCGCAAACTGTCAGCAAATAGAGAAGGACCAAAATTCGCGAATACCGACTTAAAGAGAAAGGAGCGCCATCTATCGTCGTTGAGCGTACGATTTAGCGCCACGAAAAGATGCAGAGGCTGAAATGAAGCCGGCGTCACCGTTATGCATTGACAATGAGGACTCTCAAAAACTTAGCAGGAATTCCAAGCTATCATTTATACTTTTCGTATAGCGTTTCGCTTCCCTATCCGTATATCTTCATGGCTTTGCGCCAAGGCAGCGATCCGCTTTCGCATGGCGCGCAAGCATATGTGGGAAAGATGTGAGCATGCGTTACACCGTTTCCTTGCGAGGAACAGAGTGAGAAAATAGGGAGAGGACAGTCGCAGGAGTAAGAGTGTGGACGCTCGCGCGCATGCTGAATGCAAATTTCGCTGATTCTACTTCCCGAATTCGTTCGGCTTTCTTCTCGAAGGGTAGCTCCGCCACTGCTTTGGTGGCACTACCGTTTCTCGTTCCCCATACCTGGCTGTACTTGCCTATTCCCTCGTGCCGCCTTTCAACCCATTCCCTACTTATATTCAGAATAGCGCTTAGTGCCAACCCGAACGCGACATTGGTTACGGTGATTGGCTCCTGCCCGCTCCCAGTTTTTCCAATCCTCTTATATTTTTCGCCTTTTATGTAACCTGAGCACAACCCTTTCGCATCCGCTGAATGCGTACGCGTTCGCAATACTGTTGTTCATGCTGCCGCAATTCGGCGCTAGTCTGCAGTCTTTGGAAAGAAATTAGATTTTCTGCTCGGGCTCTGGAGCCCTTGTGGCTCCTAAAAATTCAGATTGTCAGCGATAAGGGATGAAAGCGATCAGAAAAATGAACAAACCGTTATAGTGGTAAATCTTTTTTCAGAAACCTTTAATCATTGCCATGATGATTTGCTTATGGGCCAACACTGATCTGGAGCTTAAGCGAGAAGCGGTGACACTGAAGCGGTCCTTCCAAAGGCACGTAAACAAAAATGCAAACAAAAGAAGCATGTAAAGAAACAAACAATAAACAAAAAAGCAGCTGCAATAAATGCGATAGCTGAATGTTGATACAATTACAACGGACACGACAAATGCATCTTGTGGACCCGCGTCTTGATCCAGTGAACAAACTATCCGCTTTCTCTGTGAATGCATTTCATTCAAAAACGATGCTTTCTGGAAGAGTTGGTAATTCGTACTTCTTGTAAATATTTGCGCACACACAAAGCAGGACATGAAAGATGACCTTTGTGTGCGCCTGTGTGTATCCCCTTTCATGTCCTACCTTATGCGCTTTTTTTTCGCTACATTTTGAAAAGTGCAAATGCTCCAACTCGCCCAGTTAAGCATACTTGTATAGCTATCAACTGCCGCTAATACTATCGCACTGAAAACACAATGAAATTAAACAGAACAGAGGCGGCGTTTAAGCTCTATTATACGCTAGCATTCGGCTCCATTGATCGTACCTGCGCTCACTTTTGCAAATTAGTTACATGGGATGCTTTAACATCAAACAATCATCAAACATTGTTGCTTCAAGACGCTAAATTTCAGCCTTAATGAGAGTCCAGTCCTTAATGAGAGCACAGCACACGGACTACATTAGTCCATTACGTCATACGAAGAGCGCAGTGGAACATTGCAGTGCATCAGGATACGGCAAAAGCAGCGCAAAAAGAAGTGATGGTAATGTAGAGAAAAAGCCGTGTGCCCTCAATGCATGCTGCGAAATCGGTCACGTCAGCACTAATGCTTCCGTTTAAGCTTCAGAACCAACAAGCTGCAAACATTCGAAGAGCAGCTTCAATTTGTTGTTCCTTAGAAGTCTTAACTTTCAACGCTACGTGACCAGAAAGATAACTTATACGATCCAAGAAACCCTGTATTAGGCATTATTTCCAGCGTTTTAAATATGTCCTAAGTTTGGAGCCACTAGGGTAAAAAAGGGAGGTTTTTTTAAATAAAATTAGGGTTTAAAATAGAAATATGATGCAGTACTGTGGCGGCGCTGCGAGAGGTAGAGGGATACGTTGGTTCAAAACCTATTGTCCCTTGATTCGTTTTCCCTCCTACTATGCACAAAAGTGGATATAAACTGTTCCAATCTGAGAAAATGTATGCAAGGCAAGAAGAAAAAAAGTTGGAGGGCGAAAGAAAAAGCGCTTAAATTCGTTAAGCTTCGCCCTAAAGCAGTTTTGTAACTTTTTTTCTGCTGCTATTTTTCTCCTTTCCAGTAGCTTTGCTAATATTTTCCCTTTGCTTTATTTTGCGCTTTTGTTTTAGGAGCGCTGATTTCGAGGGGCTTACATCAAGAGATTTTCTATATTAAACTTGTACGTGAGTTAGCGACGAACTTTCATGCTGGGTAGCGAAAAAAAAAATGGGGGAAGCCAGGGCGTGACCTGAACTAGTGACAAATGGGACAGGGCAGGTTGAATAATGCACTCTGCCCCACGGCATGACCGCGCGAATACTTTGCCTGGTATGAATAAAAAAGAGATTCCGCCGGCCCCTCCTCCCACTACATATCTCACTTCTCCGTCCCCCGGCGCCTACCCTGTCTTTGGTAATTTTTCGTGGAACACGTCCCTGCCTATCTTTTTTTTTCTTCTCTCTTTCGTCTGCTGTGTGAGTGAGCGTCCTGTCTATTCTTTATTACCTTTGCTCTGCGTCTCTTAGTGCAGTATCATTCCTTCAAGGTTGATCCTGCACCCCCAAACAACCAACCGATCAAACTCCGCACAACCACCGAACAACCCAACCACCAGACGAAACACAACCGAGTAAGACTAAGATCAAACCGAACCAAACGAACCAAACCAAACCAAACTGAACCAAAAAAACAAAACTAAATCAAACCAATCCAAACAAAACCAAACTACAGAAATTATCCCGGCCATGGTTAACATCCGTATCTTTAATGGAGTTCGCGTTCATTATTCTTCCTCTTTTTCCCTAATTTCTTCAACTATCCCTATAGTCCCATTGACAGTAATATAGCTTGAAGTACGAAACACAAGATAAGTCTTAGAAAACCCCGAACTCAACGGGCTCGGACGTGCCACCACGTCGAGAAAGACAATCCCGGAGCAAGAACAGCCGAGGTGCAAATGAACGTCCTCATCAGGGGTGCTAAGGGGACCCGAGGGCTTTTTCTTCTCCCCGGATGAAAAGAGAACCTGTTTCTTACGCTGTTTCTTGCACTTTACTGTCTGAGCGTGTCTGAGTGGGAGGCGAGGGGGCTTAGTGCACAGGTAGTGCGAAGCTGGCAGGGTCGGTATCCGCGGCTCCTTCATCAGGAACTGACCCCGACCACCTCGTTTGGGGCACCAGACGTGACATTCGGACGATGTTCTTTACGGACACATACCTTCTTACTGGATTTACTGCACCGGACTGCAGCCCTCTCATTTTCAGCCTCCGCTTTCTGTTTCTGGGCGTTATTCTCCACCTTATTCGGCATCTCCTTCATATATGTTTGCTTGGTTGTGTGCGTGCTTCTGTGCTTGCTTTTTGTTATTTCTTGTGGGATTACTTGTGTGGTTATTTTTGCGATTTCTTGTCTACTGGCAGGTTTCATTAATTTTGAGCATTGTTTGGGACTCATATTTAGTCGTCATGACGAAATTTTTCGCGGCTGTCTTTGTTATTGGAGCACCAATTCACTGTTACCTTGTCCACAACATCACCATACCACAAAAATAATATCCGTTTTGGCAAGTTTCCAAGATACCAATCCGGCTGAGAAACTTTCAGTTCTGTGATCTGAATTTGGTGGCGATCAGCTCTTTTCAGCTGCCCTTTTAAACCGATCTTCAGGGAACTAGTGCGCCATTAGGCAAGGACAAAGCTTCTTAAGGAATGGTATGATGACAAACCATTATTGGTTATATAAAAAGTAATTGTTTGGAATGCAAGTTGCAGAACGCTTCTAAAAAAACTATTTATCGCTGCTAAACAATTTCACTGTGCGCATATGTAAACAAATAACCTAAATTTTAGCGAGGAACACGTTTGTAACGACGTTTCGGAGCTGAGAATAAGTAAATAAACTTTACGCATCGGTCAATAGAACAGAACTAGTGAGCGCGCGTGCGTCATGGTTGAATAAACGAGGAAGCGTCGCAATACAAAAAATATTTACAGTGTATCTGTAGTCTGGACAAGCGCCGCACAAAATGTATGGCAGTAGAAAACAAGTGAATAACAATGCGAAGGTCAAGGAGTATACTTTAGGCGGTGGTACAACTGGACAAAGTTCAGCGGCTTTGGACGACAAAACAAAAGCCTTGGGAAAAGTGTCTCTTCAGTTGTGCTTGCATTAGCAGGCCACCATGTGTGTCTTTCCTAAGCTCTATCCTGTACAAGAATTGTCTATAGACAGTCTATAGGCTCCTTATAGACTCTGTTGCCTTCCTACATGTATTTATTTTTGGTTATTCATAGTTTACAGACTGCCTTTGGAAAAAGTCTACTAAAAGTGTATGGCAAATTATACATTGCCTATAGACTGTCTATAGGATTTGTATTGCCTATAGACTGTTCTTATGGTTTGTCTACAGAGAGTCTATAGACTTTATAAACAGGAGTCTATGAACAGTCTATAGACTGTCTAAAGTATTGTAAAGGAGGTTTTGAGATTGTTGGAATTTACCTAAAGTGTAGCAGTTCTAGAAAATCAGCAGGCTACCTTCGAAGGTGCGGCGAATTTCAGCGTAAGCTGGTCGTGAAACCATCCTCACTACGTTGTTTCTGACGAAAGAGCAGGTTTACCACTCTGCAATGCACGGCATCTTCTGTGTGTCGCCAATCTACTTAGAAAGCTCGAACCTCGAGCGACATCGCGTGACTTCGTACCACCGACGCGCGACTTTGTAGACGTGAAGATCCGCTTGGTTTCAGCAGTATTATCTATAGCGCTCGTGTTTTTCGGCGATTTTCGCGAATTTCTACTCTCGAGTACATTTCAAAACAAGTCAGACACTGTAAACAAATTAACTTCTAAGGGAGTGAAAAAGGAGTAAACTGCCCTCTAGCTCACTCTTTTTAGGGGCAGAGTATCCTGCACATGTCTCAAAGTAGATTTTCACCACTAAATACACGGAATGCTCACTGTTATCAATGGAGGCATATTTCCCTCTGATAGCTCATCAACTTGATACAGTTAGCAAAGCAGGGAGGCTTCTAAACGCGGCATGGTAGGTCTTAATGTTAACAGTTTGAGGAAAGAGAAACTTCGCCTAAAATATTTGGTAGCTCCAACAACTTCGCGTGTTCCGAAGAATCAATCTGTTTCTGTTACCAACGCTAAGTATTCTCGTAATTTTAGTGATGAAAATCTATCCCAGGTCTTGGGCAACATACCCTGCCCTTATTAGGGAGTGCTCTAGGGGACCGTTTACTCCCTTACTACTCCCTTATAGGGTAATTCGTGTTTAGGGTGTGCCGGCCACGCTAGCGAGCGAGTGAATAAAGGCACACTCACGACCACACTCAACCAGCACATGCCACGCATACCGTAACCCTGTAACGCAAAAGAAAGTCTGACGCCTCACACCGTGAAACGAACCTTCCTTCATTCCACAGCTAAGACCACTGTTAAGCAGAGCGCCTAATACTAACACAGCATCGACCTGAGCTGTTGGCAACGTTTCACAATTGTAACGCTTTTGGGCAATCGGTGAGTACTCCAAACTGAAATCAAACATCTGTTGTGTTAAAGACACTGCCTAGAGGCACCCACGTTGCTCACAGGGATTCCTTCACAGTGCTCTGCGCAAAAAAAAAGCCGTCGTTGAAGTAGCAACGATGCCTGGATGAACAGACAAAATGCTGGCACACGGAAGTTGATTTTGCGTAAGCAGTGTTTTGAATCATGCAAATGATACAGCAGACCCACCGAACCGCAGTAATGACCTATTTAATTGTAGTGCATCTGCCCTCGTATTGCCTTCCTCGCCGGTAAATTCTCTCTGGCAGACAACGAAATGTTTTAATTATGAACATAGCTATTACACGGCGCCCTCGAAAAATACTAAGTTTAATAGCCCAGACACAGTGGCCGCGAAGTTCCAGAGAATGCACCTTCCGCTGTCCCGTTTCCAGGGGGACCATTTGGTATGCAAATTTAATGACTGCCGGCTTTGTCGTGCGCGAGTTTGTCTGTTTCATTTTTTTCTTCTGCTCTAATTTTGGTCAGTAATCTCGTTGCCACAAAAGAGAGGGTGGTTTTCATGAACAGGAAAGGCAACTTAAAGGTGACATTCCTTTTCCAGGACAAAGGACAAAATTTGCTCCCCCCCCTTTTTTTTTGACACCGTTTGTTTCTGCCCGGCTTGCAGTAATTACGAGAGGGGAGAAACTATGGGCTCGCCAAAACGTACTCCCCGAAATTCCAAAGAGAAAATAGTACCACTCATTCCATAATCTCTGCTCGTGTTTGTTCTCGTTTGTCATTTGCGGTTGTCCGCTACCTTTTTGATTGTACTGTTTTGTGGCAATAGGTGAAAGAAGCACTTACTGTGTTTTTTTTCTAATCTTTTTGCGTTGAGTACAAAACGTCTGGCTTGCAGCATCCTTCGCTGGGCATTTTATTTGTTTGCTTTTTAAGTTTAAGCCACTTCGATGGTTCTAGACTATGCTCATCCCAATGTGGTATGATAGCATTACATTGTACGAGCCCTTGTAATTAATCGCGCGTACAAGATGTAAGTGTAGTAAACGAGTGAGTGAGTAAAGTGTGCAAGTTGACATATAAAAATAAACAAATACATAAAATCTGGCACCATATTGACTGGCGGAACGGTGTACTGAGGACCAGCGCCTTCTGGTCGTAAGCTTACTACTATGATGAAACCTATACAAAGCCCTGCTAGTAGAGCGATGTCGACATTATTGGCAACTTCGGCCTCACCTCATCGACGCAGTCTAACTTGTCGCCTTGCCGCTGACACTATACTTTGCCGGGCTGCACAACCGCTCGTTTAAGCGTTGTTGAGTTTAGTTTCGACAAGAATGCCTGGTTGACGGCGCTGAGAGGCAACAGTTTAATTAACATAAAAAATAAGCTGGGCTATGAATCCCGTTCTTCTTGGCGAAAGAAATAAATTACGGCTAAAGTTTACATTCACAACATTTAACAAAAAAAAACCAGTTACACCTCCATAGGACTTCTGCCTCTTCTCATCTGTCTTTAAAGTTCTGGAATACCAGGCCAGAACCAACATACATGCCGGTCATTTATTTTTTCGCAACATCCATGAATAAAATCACCTCTCAGATAAAACAAGTCTACATTGTGACTAAGCATTTTTTTTACATTTTAATCCATTTGATCCAAGGCGTCCATTGGCCGTGGCAAAATATCTGAATAAATAGAGAATAAAAGAAGCAACTGCGTCTTTTAGAGTTGTTTTCTTTACTCCTTTTCCGGAATCCTGCTTCGGGCCTTTCCTTCAAACACATATGCAAGATAAATAAGAAACGACCCGATCTTGCCTTCCTAAAATATCAGCACAACTCTTAAAGTGAGTGCAGCTGATGATTAATGCTTTCGCATTCAAAATTACCGGCGTCTTTAATCAGCGGGTGCCAAGCGCGGAGAAAGAACAAGCCAGCAATACACACGCAGCGCTCACAGCGCCAGCTTAGCAGTACTCATTTCTTTGTCAGCACTTCGTGCATCAGAAACGAATCCGCAGCAAAGTGGAACAAAAAAGCGTGGTGGCAGGCACAGCTGGCAACAAGATCCCCCCCCCCCCCCCCACACACACACACACGCCCGCCCTGGGCAGAGAACAACGAAAAAAAAAGTGAGAAATAATTGGAAAGAATTGCGGGCGGGAAACAGATGCCTGGTGGCAGACTGTGCGGGCATGGAATCACTTTGCAGCCTGCTTCTATGTGCAACTTAGCGCTAGGGCTGTCGCAAAAAAAAGAAAGCTTAAGGAGGATGAGAGGTCAAATAAGAAAAAAAAAGGCGGCTACCGGCGCCATGAGCATATGAAAATGAGGTATTAACACACCGCGTGGCGGCAACAGCCGACGCTTCGTTTTTCTTTTGCTCCAGAGATGGCAGCACGCGCCTGTACAAGAGATTGGCGGCTCTCAAAGATACCATGGCACTAGGATTTCATGCTCCTCTCCTTCGGGGCAAGCGCCAAGGGGTATACTCTGAAACCAGTGTGCGATTATATTCACGACTATATAATTACATCAGGAAGATTCTTCTGCCAGAATGATAATTCACTGCTTTTTCTTTTAGCGTTTTTTTTTGTTATTTTTTGTACAAATTTTAGTATAAGGCACTAAATTTTCTAAATACTCTACTCCCTGTCCATGAGGGCGTTTGTATCCGCAATGCACCCTGGCAAATCCCCCGCCGTGGGTGTGTGCCATTTAGCCTCAAGACATCATCACCATCACTCTGACACACTAAAGCAACGGGAGTTTAGTCGACACCGATTTGACATTTCGGAAGCAGCGAAAGAGGATGAACCTATGAATGCGACTTTTCATAACCCGCCCCTTTGTGTCTCGTGAGCCGGCGAATTCATAGCGCGACCATAATTTTTGTAATGCTTGTTCTACACCGGACTCCGTATTTTCGGGTTGCATCGAAGCGACCGTTGGGGTCAGCAAATGGGGAGCAAAATTTTCAAAGCCGTTGGCACGTTAGAGCTACACTCGGTGAGCGAACACCTTGGACAAGGTACGCCGAAACTATTTAATCAGTTCTTAAGAACAAGTTCTTACCATTTTGAACCATTCTCGACCGTTTAGGATCTTGAACCAGTTCTTGCTTGCGAGAGCTGCATAACTTGAAGCTCCGCAACAGCTGTCTTTATGCGTAAAAGACTTCATACCGTCTCTTCCGTCATAAGAGCCTGTTCGTTTGTTCTGATTCGAGAAAAATGTTTATTTATAATGAGAATATACAACCGCATCCTGCTTACGGTCATATCTCTTCTGTGATACCCATCGTTTGTAGTCAGCTAATGCATCGTGTAACCTCCTTTTAAACCTATTGCAGCATGCAGGTTCGTAGGCAATCTTCTTTCCAAACGAATCTTCTTCCCTTCCTATCTTCCAATCTTTCGCTTGTGTTTAATAGGCTTTGTTGGCATTTTTGACCCGAAGTTCATTCTGCGCATTTCCTATTACTTTCTCAATAGGTACATCTTGTACCTTTTTCTTCGAAGCAAGCCTGCTTTGTCCTTTTTTACGCGGGAAACTTCCCCATCCCGCACACTTCCTTACGGTGGTAGGAGGCGTCCGAAATGTGAGCGCAGCAAAATTAGATAAAGCACAACCATATAAACCACAAACACGGGAAGCGCATACAGATGGCTTCCTGCAATTGGGGAGTTGCATTCCTTTGGCGTCATTAAAAGGCAAGCTTATATTACGGCACGACTGTTACGGGCTCCGAGAAACCGGGCAGGAATGCAAATATAGTGAATGTGCATTCCTTAAATTTTCTATTCTCTCTTATCTCTTTTTAGAAAAAGAAGAAAAACCTAGAAGAATTCAAGCTCCCTCACACGTTCCTATGCTTAATTAAAGGAACAGCTTCTTTCCAGAGAACACCTCGGGAGAAACTGCTAAAGTTGACACGCAGTTGGACGATAGGCTTTAAAACTTCTAAAAGCACGCTGCTTTTATTCCTGCTTCACCATTGTCTTGGGATTCCTCGTAGTTGCCGTTCTACCGTCTCTTCTTTCCCCCTTTTTTTTGGTTTCCTTGTTGCTATACGCTTTTTCACCAGGATGACAAATGTAGCGCGAAATTAAGTCGGGCGCTGCATGCGACGTTCATTACGCTTTCGAATACTTTGAGAAATGAAACGTAATTGCGCTTAACTGCCGTCGCCAGCGCAGCTAGCACCGGTGGCTCGCATTTTCCGCTGCTCCCCTAGCTCCTGTGGCGTAAGCGAAATTCATGGCTTCTGCCAGAACAACAGATTTCGCTAAATTATCATGGCCATTACCGTGTGCACTTACCTTTGGGGCTATAAGTGAGGCCTTGGCTTAATGGCGCAGCGCCCATACTTAAGCTAGAAAGAAAAGTAAAACCATTTATTAGGTAGACATTTGTTATGCAGTTTTTGTTTCACTATTTCGCAAACTCTATGCGGAAATGCAATTAGTCCTTGCCCGTAAGGATATCCTGTTTGATCAAACCTGAACGGACTGACGCAGTGCGTACTGTGATGCTCACTTACTTCCAGAGCACGTTACACCTTTACCCTCTCTGTTATCCTTTGCGTTCTTACTGTTGTTGCGAGCGTCGATATTTCTTCAGAAAAATAGGTGGAAGGTAGACGGAAAGAAAAACAGAATAGTTTGAGTCTTGCTTGCTGCATTAGCCGGGCGCTATGTGGATGAAGGGAAGAGACGCGTGAGATTCGTTTATCCTGGCTCGGTCGTTATCTGCCCAGTAGAAATATAACTCCCACATGCGGTGAACGTCAGCTTACTGTGCTGCGCTGTTCTGTTTTACTGCTTTTGAAGCGAGAAGACTCACTACGCTAGGTAAAGCACTCGTCGCGTAGGCCGGAGAGCGACCTTGAACGACCTTCAGCCCAACCACGTTATTGCCGTGTATGACCATATGTGGTACGGTTATGGTGTCGAACCCTTGACCTTGACACATGACCTTTAGTTGACCTTTGATATTGGGTGGCTTTTAGGTTGACCTCTTGACCTTAAAGGTGCACTAAAGAGGAATCTGAACTCGCCTTTTAATCGCGATAACTCAACCTATACGTTCCGGGCATTCTTACGAAACCTCCAATTATTGTCCTGTGCGGCCGATTTCCCTAATTTAAATCGGATTAAACGTCCCGGCTTCCGCCTTTTTTTTTCTTTAACTCAACGTGGTAGGTAGGAGGAGTAAACGAACACGTCAGCCAGTCCCGTGGCGGCTTGCCGCTCTGCCATCGGCGGAGTGATACGTAAATCAAAGAGTCCACGTGTATTTTTATTTACGTGGGCCTAATTTGCGACTATATTGTCTGTGACTGAAACTGTTTATTCATAGAAACCTAAAAAACAACATAAAAGCGAAAGCGAATCCGCCACTGGACTGGATGAAAGGCACTCCACGCGTTGGCTGACTCCGCCTACCTACTGCATTGAGTTCAGAAAAAGCGGGAGCCGGGACGTTTAATCCGATTTAACTAGGGCAATCGGCCGCACAGGACAATAATTCGAAGTTTCTAAGAGAGCCCGGAACCTGTAGATAGAGTTCCCATGGTAAAAAAACGATTTCAGATTTTTCTTTAGTGCACCTTTAAGAACATTCGATGGGGTGATGTGAAGCCATGTGATGACATCCGATGGGGGTGTCGTAAGACCATGTGATACCACGTCATAGCCACGTGGTCATGTGGGTGTATACAGAACGGCTGTCGCGAGCGTGTAGCGGAGCTGCCATGGACGAGCCTCAGACGCTTAGCAAGCGTCCTTGCTTTTCGCTGAATTCCAGGGTTAGCAAAGTTAAGCCACTGCCAATTGTTTCCTTGGGCTCTTCTGTCGTCGTGCTGTTTTGTCGCTGCGCTGTTTTTCCGACGTTCTGCTTTGACGCATGCTGCCACTCAGACGCTTGGGAAGCGGCGCACTTGACAAAAGAGCATGGGAACGGCTCGGCATTGTCGCGAACGGCATGTTCCCGAAACATGATGCCGCGCGGTGCAGTTCCTCCGCCCAGGTTGTCTGTCACTTGTGCTTGTCTTTTTTACTCGATACTGTACACAAACAAGCCTACCAAGAGGTCAAAAATCAGGACAACGTTCCCAAATTTTGGGCGACCCATAGAGACAACGGGGTCAGCAATGACAGGCCTGAACAATTTTTCTGCAAGTTTTTTTTTTTGTAGCCACTCAGGTCTCACGCTGTAACCGCAATGACAAGGCAGCGTTGTCTCTTTCAAAGAGATGTTTCTTGGCGACAACCACTGACCCTGGGAAGCGCGATGTCAACCGAGTTCCAATGCCCGTTATCCATTTCAGCGCTCAGTTGTTTGACGTTGTTGTGGGGGGAAGCGAGCGTCAAACTTTGGAACACTGAGGCGCAGATTCGGGCAGGATAAAGAAAAAAATATGATAATTTGGTAGTTTGAACAACGAATGAAAAGAATACAGCTATCGGACGAAAAAAAATCAATAAACACAACGAGTGCTGCCGGAAAATGGGCGCCATTCTCTCCGTAATACAATTTACAGTGCCTTTCCCTCTGCACCTTTCCTTTGTTGTTGGGATGCAGCAATTTCTCGATTTGGCCATCACCTATGCCTAACATCGCCTCAGCTGCAGTGGGTGCAGCGTTTGTGAGTGCGTTTCCGGAGCGAATTCCGCTTATTGTCCGTCTCGCCGGCGCCAATGCCACAGCCTCCCACTGAGCTGCACGGCTGTTATACTACTAAAAGCGCAAAACCAAACGTCGCGGGCAATCAGAGCAACGATGTGTCAGAACAGGACTTGCGGGGAAATCGAACGCTGACAGCAAAGCCGGGGTCGTCAGAAAGGCATGGGGTTAAAGTGGAGTGGCATAAAAGACAGCAGAGATATATCAGTGAGGAAACGCGAAGCATGAATCGCTAGTAGGCGTTTCGGATTAACCCAAAATCGGGCTTTTAAATGGGAGAATAGCTCTCATGACTTCATTCTAAACCGTTCCCAAGAATAATAAAATGATAGCAGAAAATTTGTGTGGACGTTTACTCTTCCAGCAATGAGAATTTCAACGACATCTAGGGAGGTTAAAATTGCAGACGTCCGTGGGAGTGTTTAGTGACTCTGGATACGGGTGCGGGATGAATGCTGCGTTCATTCCTCTACACTCACATTAGTGCCACGGGTGAGCTCCAGTGAACGACTCGTGACGTCACGAGCAACACCGCCGTGTTCGAATCATTCAGTGATAGGCGTTCTCGCTGATATGTGTGCCACGTTGCCATTACGTCATGCGTGACATCACTCTATTCTGTCTAATCAGCGTTGCGAATTCTCATGATTTCATGCGTGACGTAAGTCTATTCCGACCAACCAGAGTGATGCGTTGCACCTAGTGTGTTACGCCGACGACACCGACGTCGCATAAACGGGAATCCTGGCCTTAACAGATGCAATTGTGTCTGTCTTGTAGCCGGTTGAGAATTAAGCACGATATCACTACACGATTAAGATAAGTTATCAGCTGTCAGTAAAGGCGGTGCTTGCAGTCATCATCTTGTGCACCAGTATGCGACCGGTGCACCACTCACTCTGTCGTCATATTAACCCTTCAGGCGATGCTGCTGCTGCTGCTGTTGTGTTGACAGGAAGAATGAAAAGGAAAGTGCACTGGCCTGCCCACTGGCTCAAGCTGAGCCACCATTCGCTGCCACGTGCTGAAAGTAGGAGAGTTGAAAGATAGGAGTGCAAAGATGGAAAGAAAAGACGCGCATCTATTATAACCCGGGCCGATCCCGGAGGCAGTGCAATACCGGGCCAACCCGTGCCGGAGTGCTTCAAGCACTCCGCCATATTCTAAAAATAAGTTTAATATCTTGGGTCCAAATAGGACCCGTAGCAGATATTAAATCAGAAAAGCCAACTACGAGCTGCACTCGTCAGGGTAGATTGTATCAATATTGCTAATGACGAGTCACATTCTCGTGTAAAATGACCGACCGACCAGCTAGAAACGGGTGTACAAAGTGGTGCACCTATGCAAGCCACAGTGCCGGACGCAAAACCATATATCACGAGGCAAAACACGTGCAACGCTACGGCCCCAAAACGAGGACAGACAACTGGAATATCTTCGCCAACAATATGATTGAGCTTCCGCCTCACCCTGCAGTAGGTTCAGGGTTCGATCGCTAGTGCCGCTTAGTACCCACAAATGACACAGTGGATTCAAGCTTTCCCCGGGCCTGGCGATCAGCTCATCTGGGGTGGAATTCTTGGGAGCAGATGCCCTTCCTCCATAAAAAATGCTTCGTCATCAACAATATGATAAAAACTGTCGGCTATCGCTGGCCAAAGGAGAGGTCGCTATTTGCATTTTAGCATTTTAGAACGGTGACAGTATGAGACGCAAAAACAATTCACTCTCTCTTGTTTCCCTTTTTCTGGTCCTGTATAAAAACGCCACTTCCTGTCCAATAAACTGAGTTGTAAGTACGCGCTTCGTCTGTTCCGGTTCTGCGTATGTGGTATCTGTATAAGTTAGCACATCTCCGCTGCACAACACAAGGCAGGCAAAAATGCTGATACAGTAACATCAGTCGTGGCGCCGCGACGTTCACTAGAGCTCACTAGTGAAGCCAGTGGGAGAGTAGGGACACAAGTACACCCGCACCCACAGTCGCTAGGCACTCCGACTGGCATCGACCGGCATTCACAACCACCTCAGCTGTTGTAGAAATCCGCGTTACCACAGTGATAAGCATCCGGCCGCCAATGTTTTCTTGCTTGTAGTAGTGGAAAAGTAAAACAGGGAGCCTGCTTGTGTAGAGGAGCGCTGACACATCTGTGACTTTCGTATTTACGCACAAGAACCTGGTACTTAAGCAAGCACTTCACATGCAGGAATGCGAACGCAGGAAGGAAAGAGAAACCCCGGCGATTTAAAAAAAATAAAATTTGCAGGATGGGGAGCTTCCCTGCCCGCAATTTCCACGTTTGGGAGGAAAGAGAAACGTACACTCGCTCACGTGGAACACGGTTCGCACCTCAGTAGTCAACTTACCAGCGATCGGCGTGAGCTGAGTGAACACAAAACGGGAACAAAGACCAGGCCAGAGCCCATTGCTTTTACTTCGCTTTTTCAGACGTGATACGCTGCTCGCTTAGGAGGGAAAAAAAATGTCAGTATACATAGCGAATAAAAACAAAGTCGAAGAAGCAAATGCAGCGGACGTGCGTGGAAAACAGCCGAGTAGGGACGAAAACGTACGAAGTTGCACCACACCCACTCCTTTCCGCAAGGGGGGGGGGGGGTAAGGAACTGAGCCGAGACACGCGATTCTCGCATCAAGGTCACCCAAAGAGCATGAAACGCATTCTACAAGGGTCAGCTTTTCGAGATAAACAAACGCCTCGCACGGAGCTTAGTGATTCAGGGAGTTGACCGAGGTGGTTGTCCTTCTTGGGAAGTCGGGGGCATCTCAGACAGCAGACAAAAGAAAATAGCACGACTGATTGCTTCACAGACGTTTAAAGATTCTGAAGGAAAGAAACCGACACATGAAAGTCACCACGTCAGCAAATGGTTTATGGTTTATGGGGGTTTAACGTCCCAAAGTGACTCAGGCTATCAGAGACACCGCAGTGAAGGGCTCCGGAAATTTCGACCACCTGGGGTTCTTTAACGTGAACTGACATCGCACAATACATGGGCCTCTAGAATTTCGCCTCCATCGAAATTCGACCGCCGCGGCCGGGATTGAACCCGCGTCAGCAAATGTCTACGATGTATTAATACACTCACTGGCATAAGGCTAGCCACGTGGGTTCGGCGAAGAGACTCTAGGCACACGAAAGTTGCAAGGAGTGGTCTCAACGTGTTTTGCCCCTCTATACAAGTTCGCGACTTCCGACCTGCGTATGCGGTCAGATGAAGACATGCGGTCCGATCGCGGCCGGTAGCCACCGCAACCTCAGCACACCATCCTTGCATTGACGGTGCTTATCCCATTGACCACCGGTGCTCATTGTGCTCCGCATCGGTAAACTTTGTATCCGCCCCTTGAGTATGCATTCATGCCAGCAATGCTACCCGCAGTCATCTACGGCTTCTGCCATCATATTTGTCTCTCCATTCTTTTTCCTCGTTCCTAATTTTATACACGGAGGCTGGATAAAAGTTCTGTTCTTCCTTCTGTTATCTGATAGATTGCAGATGATTTATTGGCTCGATGGTCAAAGATGGCGGTGTTTGCTTTGCTTTCTCGCATTTAGAACAATCTGAGGAACTATAGGCCCGTTGCATTACTCACTGTCGTCCACCTAACAGTAGAAATTTCATTAGTGTTCTTGACAATAGATCAGATTCATGAAGTCAAGAAAGTTATAAACAAACGTGCAAAAAATGTACACTGATGTGCAATGTATATTTTAACGAGTTATTTTTTATAGGCAACACATTTCTACCTGTATGCCTTACGAATATGTTTTGCTACACTGAACAGCACATGAAAGTAAACACTCCTCTAGAGCGTAATGTTCCAAAGGTGCTATCATGTGTTTGAAATGTGAGAAAGTGATACAAAGGCGTTCAAGAATCTCCAGGCCCAAAGGCGAAGATAATAAAAGTCCTATTATTTGTCTGTTTATAAATTGCCACTGTATTTTTGCATGTCTGCAATACTTGCGATGCACCGCCTTGCTTGACAATAGGTGAGACGTGTACAGTTTTGTGACCAGTAAAAAGTCTGATCTATTAGGATGAGAATAATACGTAGAGCTGGTTGAGTGGGCCCAAAATTACGCATAATAAAACGAGTGGAAGGAACGCAGCGCCACTGTGAAAAAGGAGTTTAAGGCCCACTCCGCTTTTAGTAACACCGTTATTTAGTAACACCGTCACCGTCAGACAGAAATGGAAACTCTAGAGGCCCACTAAATAAAGAAAGCGGAGCCTTCCAAAATTTAAATATCACTGAACATTCTGAATGAATTCACAGTTTTAAACTTGTTTGAACTGTTTCAATACTAACAGATAACTAAGACCGCGACATGGGCTAGTTGTAACCGGGTGATGTTTTCGCAAGAAAAGCCAGCGCAAAAAAACGAGATGTTTGTTACCCCTTCCCTTTTTTTCCCTCGTTTCTTGCCCTGGTTTTCTTATGAAACTTAGTAGATAACTAGCTGCTTTAACAGAATGGCTGGTGCATTACTTTCGCTTGATTCGTGTTCACAGAAATCACGCGTCGTTTGTGCATGTGCTGAGGCGTTATTAAGGAATATATACGCGATATTTTTCAAAATATTTTGAGATGAAACTCCAGCGTCGTCATGGGATCTTCTACTCGGAGATGTTGCATTCTTTCCGCTGATTTTACTGCTTGTGTGTTACAAGGCCACCAGAGCACACCCTCTACAGACCATGTTTCCATTCGGCCTCTAACTTGAGTAAGCAGAGCCCCACGTCTTGCCCTAACCCGATCCTTGTATGGTGGTGAGGTGAAGTGCACGCCGAACCACTTCTTCCGTTCAAGCGTGCCAGCAACATCGGCACCTGCACACGTAATTCGATTTTCCTCTAGTCACGGACACACTGACACCCGAAAATTCACTTTCACACGTCGGCTGGCCGGAACAGGACCTGTAGATCAGTCCCTGAGCAAAGAAGAGGAAAGGGCAAGAAGAAGTCTGGCAGGGTACAAGAAACTGCATCAATGATAAAAAAAAAGATATAGGCAAGATCGAATCGTTTCGGCTCCAAGGAATGCGACACAAGCTTACCGGTAAACATGCAGGCAAACAGAAAAAAAGAAACGCAAGAACGTGTCTTCTACTTTGCCAGCTCGCTGTGGTGGGCAAGTCGATCAGCTGGCTTTTGGGTCAACGTTAGAGCTCGTTTATTTCTCGCTTGCTTCGCTCGTCTGTGGTCCTGTTGCTAACCGCTTGCTTTGAAGGTAGCGGCCTCGACTAGGGAGTTCTAGCTATCCTATTCCCTATTCGCCAAGGCGAGCGGCAGCCTTCTGGAGGTTTCGCATGCAGTGAAGAAAGTTTTTGGTCATTACTGGATTCGTACAGACCCCCGGGGGCTTTGCAGTCCGGCCGTCCTATCCGCTTGTGTAGGGAAGGTGGAGCAATCGCTCTATTTTAATTTCCGCGAACTGCAACTGCGTATTGCATAACACATGATCTATGGCTCGATCGAACACAACTGCACAAAACGTTGCCCCAAGCGCTGTTGCTCTACGGATGCGGCTTGCCACAATTAAAGTGCGCGCATTGATTATGTGCGCGCGAAGCTAAAATTGCGAAATATGAAAGCTCCGTTCTTGTGGCAAGTTATTCGGCAGGAGTACAGTAGAGAAAGTAATACGAAAGCATAAAAACGTGACAGCGATGAAGTAAAATGTTATCCTACCAAGAATGTATTAAAAAAAACCGAAATCGGGAAACATGCACAAAGAAGCCAGAAGGGGAAGTTGAAGTTTGCGAGCAAGAAATGAAAGTGGATGCCGGCTTGTTCAATTCCACTGCTCTCGAATCATTCGGCTGGCAAACGCATGGTGTAACACGGACTGGCTGCACAGGAAGCACGATGTGCTTCTACGGAGAATTAAAAGTCACCTTTCCCAGCGACATTTGTGAACGGCAGACTTTCAGGTCATTCGGCGTCAGCGTAATGCGAGTGTAGAAAAAAAAATGGAGGAGGGAAGGGCGGGGGGGGGGGGGGGGGGAGCGAAGCAGGTATCCCCGGCAACATTAATCGGTCAGAGCGCAGTGACGTAACGCATGACGTCACCGCAGCACGCAATTACCCAAATGGTCGGAACATAGTGACGTCACGAGTGACGGCTTATTTACGTCACGCACACTCTACCACAGAAAGAGACAAATAACAGCGAATAAACAACACCATCTCCACTACCACAAGCTACTGTTACTGAAGCTGGCGTTACGCAACGGTACCATACGGTGAGTTTTTTCTTGATTGTGCTCCGGCTATGAGGCTCTTTCTCAGGCATCATACAGCCCGGCGATCTTATCTCACGCAATGAAGACACTAGCTGTCTTTAGAGGGCGTGCCTAAGGAAGGCTAACAGGCGTTCTTAAAAAGTGCGTGAGACGGAGCGAACAGCTCGCGTATTAACGTATGCACGTGTGTGTATTGTATGCTGTTTTTCGACTGGTGCAATGGGCAACGCAAGGCGCCTTCACGCCTATTGAGTGCTCGCAATATGGTTATGGGTATGGCAGCAAATTCCGTAGGTTTGTGCGCATTTCAACTGAAAACAACGAAAACAACTTCGTGGAGCACCAGCGTTTCTAATGAGGAGTATTAAATGCACCACTCAGGGAGAGAGTAAGAAAGTTGAAGAAATACCTTTAGAATGAAAAGAAAATAACCGGGATAACTAATTCCATTTTGTGTTCGCAATGCTATGTCACTCGAAGCTCTAGATGTATTTGCCAGAAGCGGCTGATGAGGGCCTTTCTCGAGGTCTTCCTGTATACCGGCTGCCGGGGATGGCACGTGGAGGCTTCACACAGACAAACCTCGTCTGGTGATGTAACTTCTCTCCAGCCAATGAAAATTCTCCGGTCTGGTGAGGTCTTTGCCGAGCCGGTGATGACATGTTCCCCAGCCATTGGGATTTCTCCGCTCTTGTGACGTAACTGATGACGTCACGCGATGACGTCGACGTTGATGACGTCACTGATGACGTCACTGCCCGGCAGCTAATCAAGTTTTCTCTGGACAACGCCAGGCGGCGCGGCGTTATTGCTTTGCGGAGGGTTCCCTGCTATTGCATAAAATAACAAAGAACTGTGAGGGTGGTGTAAACAGTAGAGCAGGGAAAAATCCCCAGTGACTGCTTCCTTCCAAATCCGCTAAACAGGGAAACGAAGAACATGATGACGGAGTCCACAAAAAGTAAAAAGAGAGATGGGGCAAGTTGCCACCGCATTCAAAGGCATAAATATGCAAAAAGAAGAGGCACAGGAAGAACCGGGAACCAGCCGGTGGCAGGTAAACGGCCACGAAGATACGACGTCTTTATGGAGCGTGTAACGGATCCAAATGTCTGGGCAAACTGATTTAAGCAGTCAGCGGCTATGGGCTTAGCATTACACCAGTCGTTTTGCATTACTGGGGTCCAGTCGCGGTGAAACTGTGTGGCGTTCCGCTACGACTACCTTATCTCAATATAAAATGATGCCAAGGTTGTGAGGGAAGCACGCGGGAGGCCTGCTGTGTGGAAGAGATAAACTTAGTGTTAAACACAACACGGTTAGAAAGGAAATCATCAAAATGAAGAAAGAGAAAGACAAATTTTCACTTTTTATACGTTTCCTGCCGCACGAGGTCTCTGTACCTCGGTTGATAACGAAACTACTTAATGTACAGTCATCTCCGAAGTATCTGTTGAGCTGTTCGCTATATCTTGTTAGCATGCATCATAAAAGTCGGGCATTTAGCTGACGCGCAGAAAAGCTCGCTCGATTTGGTGGAATGAATCGGTAATTGGAGAAAAGAGGAGAGGCTTTTGTAGCAGAATTGACTTTAAAATGAGGATGATTATGAACGCAGAAAATAATAAATCTCTCTGCAAGCGGCAACGAATGAGACTAACTCTTTTGTCTTACGCGCCAAAGCCTTTCTTGAAATTCTGAGACCGGCATTGTGCTTTAATTAAGGCCTGCTAGAAGTTCAATATTAGTTTCACAATGAAGGCTGCCCTTTAAAAACAGTTCTTTTGTTTCAGTGCGCCTCGCAGAGACTCAGGTGCATCGACTGGCTTTGCTCTCCGATTTCTGCTGCTACCTGCTTGCTGTAATACAATACACGCGGGCTCTGAAAAGATTTGGCTTTAAAAGCAAGGTTTTCAGAGCACCAAGCGGATTTAGCCGTGGCCGCGGGTCATGTATCCCAAGGACAACATAAACAACGGCCTGAAAGCTCGATGGAGCAAGAAAAGGAACACTTCAAAGGTCTGCGAATAATAATAAAAATTAGAAAAAAAGGGGTCTGTGTAAAACCTTTCGTCGCTGCTATTTTTCTTACATAAAAACTAAAAAAAAACAGTCAATGCGTTCGATGACGGCGGAAGTGGCTCATGTTAGTGGTGAGCACACGGGATGAAAAGAGCTATGCAGATCGCGACTGCTTGCACCCTGAACAGCCGTTTAGACTGAGCAGAAACTTTTGCGCTTTGTAACACGGGGCCAAGCGCCGTAGGCTTGTTTCATGCCGTAGAACAAGAAGAGTTGGCCAAAGGATGCAGTTAAATGTTTGTGGTTTCTAAACTTGATCCGCTGTGTTTGCTTGTCATTTCCGCTTTGCGGTTTCGAGTTCCTGGTTCGGAAATTTTTTTCTACATTCGCGCGGCATTTTTTAACGAGCCAACAAAAAAAATCTTGCCAGAATGGTGTTCCAAACGCGTGCAGAACAGAGAAAAATGTCGGGATCTTCAAGAGTGGAAAGTTTTTAGTGCCGGACCGCCTGCTCTGACAGCGAGATGACGCAGTGAGTTCCGCAGAAATTCAACGCCGTATTGTTTGCTCTGGAAGTTGCCAGCGCAAGCAAAGGTATGAAGAAACAACATGGTTTTTGTTTGAGTGTAAAATGAGCTATGCGTGATCGAGTCCATTACTGCGGTCGATGCCACGGGCATTGACTGCAACTACAAAACAAGAACGTAAAGAATAAACATAGCAAAAGAGATGTTTTGCATATCAACCCCCACTAGTGCCTGGTTTTCTGTTCTACGCATGCGAAAGGAATGTTAGGGTCAAGAAAACAGATGGAAGACGGAGTGTATGGAGCACTGGAAGGCATGCGTGCGAGCAAGAGAGGGTTCTTAATCGACCGCAGTCTCTTTTTTAATAAAACGTCGATTGGTATTTCTTAAGCTGTATGTTTTTTAATGCAAGAGCATTAGAAGGCTCATCTTAGAAAAAATCTGACCACGTCCAGGGTGTGGTCTGTAATAAAAATCGCTTATTGGTCGACAGCGTGTGTGACGTCACGAGACCACGTATCATAGCTGAGTTGGCAGGTGCAACGGTAGCGTGACATAGCTGATTCTGCGCGGGCCCGGTGTAAGTTGGCAGTTGCACGCCTTGAGGAGCCCCCGCCATCAGGTACTTTCG
The DNA here is from genome assembly GCA_030143305.2 of Amblyomma americanum. Lineage (NCBI taxonomy): Eukaryota > Metazoa > Arthropoda > Arachnida > Ixodida > Ixodidae > Amblyomma > Amblyomma americanum. Next base: position 51,503 of record JARKHS020016157.1, on the reverse strand, counting down.
TTAACTAGACAGCACGCTTGGCTTCCTGGGCCGCTTTCGGAGCTTTACGTGCAACTGCGTTTATCCGCTGCTCTTTGTCGTGCTCGGCAGTGAGCTCAGCGTGTTTCGCTGCCTTCTCTCCTTGACGAGCCAAAGCGCTCGGCTGTCTTTCAGCGGCGCTAGCAAACATTCACGGCATAGAAGGAGCGTGCAAGATGATTAGCGCATTGTATTGAAGCAAGAGGCTACAACTCAAAGCACGTTTCGCGAGAAGCTGTGCCGATGGCCGATGGGCGTACCGGCGAACTTCGATACAACGCCTGTGCGAGCACTGATATCGGGGCTCCAATCTCTACCGTTTTCTAAGCCGTTGCATGTAGTTGTATATGTTTTACTATCAGCTCTCCTTTTTCTTTGCCGCTTTATTTGCGCGGACCGTGGAACTTGAAGTAAATGAAGGGACTTCCGTGATCAGCGCCAATCTTGATGATAGTGAATGTTTTATGCCGCAAGGGCACCTGCGGCTAAAGAGCACCATGACACAGGGTATTTTTCGTTTCATCAAGGTGGGTCAAATACCCATTTCCCAAACAATTTCCCAATCATATCTTCTTCATTGTTATGTTTTTGTGTACTAAACCACTGCTGCAACCACTTCATAACCCTGACTCGTTCACTAAACCAATGTCAGGAGCACAGAGAAACATAAGGCTTAACAACACTGACCTATTCTACCTACCACGGAAAAGAGCTTCTTCTGATAAAAAAGGGCAATAAGTGTAAACAAAAATATAGTACCTTCTTTATAAGTATGGGCAATTCAAAGAAAGATTTACCGAAAGAAAAAGCGGGAGCAAAATAAACAGTTTTGGTTGCTCGGACATTACATTTCATTTTCTCTCGCACTTCTCTCGAAGAAAACAAACCGAACGGCAGCAAGACATGTCCGCGTCCTACAACAGATGCGGGCAGCAGGTCTCGGCCGGATGCGTCCGTCATTTCGGACCATGGTATCCACAACCTGTCCCTCTCTCCCCGACGAACGCAGAGGAATTATTCGGCTTCCTGTTCACGCCGGAACTAAAGTTCCGCTCGCGCCTCTGCTTCCTGCTTTTAAAGTGCATCCGATAGCTCGAGCAATGGCTGTCACCGCCGTTTGGAGAAGCTAGAAAAGCATGAAAAGTACAAGACTCGAGCTTAGCCGGAACCTGAAGTCCCTGGGTAAGGAAGTATTGAAGCTGTCAAACCTTGAAAAAAGCTCCCAAGCTAGACAGCACCAGTTGCAAGAAAGCAGAAGAGAAAGGGATAAAGAAAGCGAAATGGTCGTGACTCAATAACATGCTTCAGAAGCTTTCTGCCCCTGTCGTAACATCAGCCTTATTCTACACGTTGTGTTCTCAATGTTTTCTCACCTCGCGTCTGTCGGCGCGCAAATTTTCTTCAACGTTTGAGTTACTTACTTTTCTCATTTTTCCTTAGCCCCCAGACAAAGAGTTCTGTATAATTTTTTTCGATTAAAATTTTAGTAAGGCGTTTAGTGTGCGAAAAAAGTCAAATGAAATCGCAAGACCAAGGTTGTGTTCAAAAAGCGGCTGTAGTGCTTTTTGTTTTTTCTTTGTATGCGTCTTCCGTCCCTTCGCCGCCATCACCGAAACTACGGAGGCTAAAGAACTAACAAGAATTTCCCAGAACTTCACTGTAAGCTTCCTTCTTTATGAGAAAAGATTCAAAGTGATCATGGTGAATAGTCAATTTTAACAGAAAGTCTGGCAGATCCAGTTATAAAGCAAGTGCGTTATGGCAGCCGCAGGCTCTCTCCAAGTTCGTAATCCTCGTGTTGAAGATTATGTGTCATGAATTGTGCCTTCCATAATTAGCTACTTCCCTAAGAAAATGACACTTGTATAACGCAACGAATCACTGTATGGATACTCTTAGTTGTATTTGACTGACATGTCGCTACTAGAACTTTTGAGTCATGAGCCGCTTTTTGAAACAATGCTCTGTTCACTAGAAACCGGTTTGCAAAACTCGCTTCAAAAAAAGAGTCACCGTGGTTATTTGCCATCCTTCGCGAAAGAAGGAATACCAATACAATGGTGTTTATATAGCAATCTGCAAACGCCGTTGCTAGCGCTGATCAGAACGTCGGCATAGAGATGTGTCCTGAGACAATCGCATGACAGCATTAATTCCCTATGCATGTAGCATGCTATCTAAGAACGCATGGGAAAAAGCTTGGGCAGCACCGCGGTGGGTCAGTGGTTATAGCGCTTGGCTCTGACCAGAAAGACGCGGGTTCGATCCCGGCCGCGGCGGTCTAATTTCGATGGAGGCGAAATTCTAGAGGCTCGTGTACCGTGCGATGTCAGTGCACGTTAAAGAATTCCAGGTGGTCGAAATTATCCGGATCTCTTCACTACGGCGTCTCTCATAGCCGGAGTCGCTTTTGGACGTTAAGTCCCTATAGTCCCTATTTCATGCACTCTCGTTTAAAGCCGCCCTGAGTTATCAAAATTTAAAAGCAGCAGTCTTCGCTACCGAAGAAAGTTGCACAAAGAAAAGAATACCGCAAGTCAGAAAGCACTTTCGCGCACAAAAAAAAATTAAGTTGTTACATTACGTATCGCACCGAGTAAACTGAAACGAAATGCAAAAGCCGAGATTAGTAACCACGCCAGCAACAAGAAAAAAATGCAGTGTGTGTAAAAGCGGGCGTTTTCGTCTGGGCTCAGAGGCGTTGCTTTAAATAAACATTTGGAACGATTTTGTTTTTCCCTCGGGGGCAGAGCTTCATGCTCCGTCGGCATGTGTTCTCGTGTAATTAACAGTCTTTACTACGGTATCACGGAGCTGTGTCGGCTTTTGCGTCCCCGGCGATGCTCGAATTACGACCGAAAGTGCGAAAAAGAAAAGTTTCTCCTACATTGCGTGTTGGCAGTTGAGTACACGGCTGGGAAAGCTGGCACCTCTTTTATAGGGTAATTAAGTCAGAGAAGCGCCGTTCGTCCAAAGGCTGCGTTAGCACCCCACTTCGGTTGAGCCCTGCCTTACTGCAATTCTGTTTTTGTTTACCGGTTTTTTGTCTCTGAAAACCTGGCAGCAAGATAGCGCCCTTTAAGCTGGGCCTGTATAATCAGGGTACGCACAGCAGATGCTAAGCCTGCCCCAAGCCTTGAGCCTTCGCTAAATACTGAAGGGCTGAAAATTATACCGAGGCTTTGTTTCAGCTCAGCTTACGCTAGACTGCACTAAACTAATCGAGCGGTGCGTAACGAAGTTGTTTTAGCGATGCTAGAAAGGGCAGGGACGAGAGCAAAAAAATTAAATTATAAAGTAAAGTTACGGCATTAGTTAAGAAGGGGTACATAAGTTCCTGTTTTCGCCACTGGGGCTCAGTGGCTGAGAGCAGGAGGAAAAAACATTATTCGGTGCCAGCACTAAGGCCTAGTGAAAAAGAGCGCTTGCTCCACTAAGTGGCTTAGGAATAGGGATGTCAATGTGCGTAGCTTGCTCATTTCCACGAGAGCACGAGAAACGCTTACGCAGGGACGTAAAGCAGCACTTCGCTCGCTGCTGCGTTTATTGAACGCACCTAGCGAAAAGATCTCCACCTCGGCTAGTGTTTATTATTTGCCCTGCTTTTGGAAGCAACCGACGTTTGTGTGTTAAGTGAAGGCTGCAAAATAAACGATAGTGTTAACGAAGAAGAAAATCAAAGTGAAGCTCATCGAAGCTATTTTTGAGAAAAAAAATCAAAAACAAAAAAGAGGGCGATCAAGGGTAATCAAGGTAAGGAAAGCTGGCTCCTTAGGTGCAGGTTTTCTGTGCGGGGGAAGAGCTAGTTTTATCGAGCACAAGCAGGCGCGCAGAGAAACTGACGTGCACATACTAACTCCATATTTGTTATGCCCGCAAGCGCGCTGTAAGGTTAGTTTAATGGGACGAAATAATTCAGTACGACCGGACCACTAGGCAGCGCTACCACGCACCACCAACAGTACTGCATTTAACTTTACGCACACGTGACTTACAAACGCTATAGCGTTTTCGGCGTCCCTTTTCTATGGCAGTACGTCAATTACAGTTCAAGCCGGTCAGCTTCCGCGTGCTACTAATGAAAATATTCGTATTTGAGTAGCACACTACTGCGATCACATTGTGACAAGCATTAGTCGCCGGTTCAAGGATACCAGCGGCTTCAAAATAAGCTGCCTCGACGCAGCGCGAATTTAATCATTGCTTCTCAGCTGAGGGCAGCGTTGCGAACACCGTTGTACTGGAAAATGAGTAGAATGCAGCCTCGTTATTGTGCGAATGGGAAGACAGTATGGGTGAGCGCGAAAACAGGTTGTGGACAGTGTTTACGGAAAAAAGTACTGAAGAAACTTAAGCGGCAGAATAACATACACGGCTCAGCGATGCCGCCAAGGTTATGGGCGATTGTGGACGCCTAAGGGCTTTTGGCCAAAAGAAAGGCGTCACGTCCTAGACATTGTTCGGTATCAAGGTTGAGAGCTTTTAAAGAATCTTGATGACATGTACCTTCACTTCTTTCTATCGCTCTTGCTTCTTACCCTTCAGTTCCTTTCTCACGGTGCAGCTCAGATGTGAACAGATTGTGAGACATTTGCGAAATCCTCCTATTCTTGGGGGCTTTTAGCACAGGCGGTAATAACACGTATGCGCTTATAGCCAATAATGAAATGAACGCTAAATGAACTGAACTTAGAATCGGAGCTAATTTGACGCCTTTTCCAACTAATTTAGCACAAAATTTTACGTGATTAGAAAGACAGGGACTATGCGAAGTGAAAAGAATGCATGGCTCTCTAAGTATGATGGAACTTAGTAGCTGTCATAAAATAAAAGGGAGCGATGTTAGATGAGATGTTCAATCTAAGTTACTATCTACCCAGAATTCTACCTTCCGTCGTACGGTTATATAAATACGTAGAATATTTCGAGACTAATAACACTGAAAAGAAAACGCGAGGCATTTTAAAGCATAGGGTAAGGTAGACTTCAGAAAAAGTATTCTCACTTTAAAAACTGTAAAAACAGAAAGAGGGGTGTTTGCTTCTGCAAAGTGGAAACATTGATTGTATCTCCTTGGTTTGATGGCTCGGAAAATAGCAAAACTGAATGCCATTGCTTAGGCCTGAACTAAAAAAAAAACGGAAACCAATTTCAGGACGAGGAGGCGTCATTCTGGTTATAGTCAGCCGCTGGCGTGCTACCAGACGCAGATAACGTAACTACATTGTGCTTTCGAGACAGAACACACACAAGCACAAAAAGCCACGAGGCAGCGCCTTAGGAAATCCGATTACTGCTTACCGAACACTATAAGATCCCAGCCACACTTCGTCGACAAACACTGATATTAAATAAACGCTGTATAACAAATAACTACTTGCTGCGCTACACTCTGTGAATTGGTCCGCAGTTTCGATGCGTGTCTGCTCGAATGAATTGTGTTCTGACGAGTAGCCGCTGTATTCCGCCACCCCCCCCCCCAAAAAAAAAATAAATATAGAAGTGCCGAGTCAGGAACGCGTTAGATTGGTTTTCGCTGGTGGAACTGGTCAAGTTAGGTCTGCCCACTGGCTCCTCGAGTCTAAACTAACGCATGCACAGATGTAAAAACAGAACAAAACCTGATCCGTTTATCCATCGGCGCTATGCCCATATCTATCCACCAACAGTCTGAATTGTTGCTAGGGGCGAGAAACTAGACTGCGAGAATAGTAGTTCGGGATAAGTATTGGGCAGTCTCTGAGAAAATAGGAAGTATCTAGGAAAGAACAGCAGCAAAAAAATGAGAATAAGTCAAAGATAATAGGGTAAACTGATAACCGGGTGCGATAAGGAGGCCATACGTGTTTGAAGTTTGCTGAAACTGACGTCGTGGTTTTTGGCTCTTCATGGCGGACGAAGCAGCGTAGAAAAGGCACGTACTATGAAAACGATACCACGACACGAGCACTGTTATGAGGCTCTAAATTTCAGTAGAAAATAACGCCTACACGAAGGCGCCTCGAAAATCCATCCCAGATACTTTAAAAAGATCATGCACAGAATGTTAGCTGCGAGGAAAAGTGAAGTGATTAACGCGCGCACGCGTGAGCCAATTTCATTTTCAAATATTAGTATTTGAAGCTTTTGTTAAGGGCGCTTTGTCTCAAAGTGTTATGCATTCGGTGAAGAAAACCTTAGGAGATTGGAAGCAGAGCCGCCTGTGACTATGAGTAGTGAAAGAAAAAGTTGCTGCTGTAGGCCTGCATTTGGGTAAAACGAGGCAGTGAGGAAATAAAAAGCAAAAAAAATCAGCCTTATCGACATTTTCTTAAGGTCTCGAGAATCCCCACATTTAGGTGTGCAAAGTTGAGATCCTAGAATCCTTCAAGGCTGGTCCGCTGTTGGGTCGAGCCACCTGAATTGCTTAAAGAGCGTCGATTCTAGACTCTTATCTGCGTAGCTGCGAATGTGACTCTGACAGCACCAAACCGGAGTGCAGTCGATGGCTTCCCTGCCCGGACATGGCGACCCTGGACCTAAGATGAGACATTTAGTGATGTGCTTTGATGCTCACTTCAAAGTTGGATATCTGCACTGTTTTCACTCTCCGCCTCCAACACTATGGGATTGTACAAGCCACACCAGCAGTGTACGATATCTCCAGCTTGCTATTTCTCTACTTCATTATCAGTATTGGATCTCTCTTATTTTTCTTTTGCAAGCTTTTCTCTCTTCCTTGGTTATGGCATGCAGACAGGCGAAATGAAATCATTAGCTCATTGGCAGGTTTGATAATTTTGGAATAAATCTCTTCCGAATTACTTCTAGAGATTTTCTGGCATATCTCATTTTTTTTAAGATTTAAAAAAAAACAAATGAATTCGTATCGTTTTTCACGTTCCCACCTTTCATATTCTTTCGTCTTTTGTAATCAGTGTGCCATTTTTACACCAGAAGTGAGCTCAATTAGGAGTTTCGAATGAAGAAAACGTTGATAGCGGGATGATGCCAGAGTGGAAATGAAAGCGACTGAACAGGTGTAAGCATCGTGTGAAAGCCATCGTGCGAAAACAAACCTAGCCATTTCATTCTCGCTCAGTGCTCCGCGTTTCGCTCTCGTAGTTTCCGGAACAAGGCCGAATAAACGACGAACAGCAATTGCCAGAGCCAGTGCTGCAAAGACAAGACACTTGAAAGATGTCCACGATAAAACACTCTTGAGGACAAATTCTTCGATCCACAAACTTTCGCCATAGCGAGATACAGCGTTATGGATGAGCGGGGTGGATAGCTCATTGATTCTGAACTCTTGAAGCTTTTTTTTTAAGACGATAGTATTGCGAGCCCGGTGGAAGTAGGCATTCATCAGGTGAAAAATAATTCGACTTCGCAACTGTCTAGCACTGAAGTGTCCAGAAAAAAACGAGACTGCTGCCCGAAAATGTCAGTAATCAATTATTTCGAGACTCCCGTTTCAACTTCTATCTTGCCGCTTCTCCTCTCCAACTTTCCTTGTATAGTTCGATTCAAGCTACTTTTCCTCCCTAATTTAGCCTTCCACAAGACCTGAGAACAATGTGTTCAGTGCCTTATCTACGGAGAGGTGAGCAACTTCCTCTCAGCGGCAATGTTCTGCTTCCATCAATCAACTTGTATCACAGGTACCCTGCCTCTTAGTTCACCTGGCACAACTCCCACGCAAAGAGCTACTGTGTCGGCAATATTAATGATTATCGGGAGTTGAAGCCCTCTAATCATTCAGATCCGGTGGCGTAAAAGACAAAAACCAAGTGAAAGGCAGACAGCGCTATATAAACGAATCCTATCGGCTTTCCTGCGCCACAGACGCCATCAGCGAGATTTGCCGCCGGGGTGGGGAAAACGAGTTATTTTCGCAAGGGCCCTCCAGGGTAGGATGCGCATATTCCAATCCCACGCCTTCCCAGATAACTCGCACGAAGCCCAGTAGCCTGGTGTATTGAGCGAAGCGTCGGCCATCTAATCAGCGTCTCAGCTGCCGTACCTTGTGTTCTTTCGTCGAAGACTATCAGCTTTGCCCCGGCAGGCGTTACGTTGATGAATGCATGTGTCCTGAGTAGTTGGATGTTCTTAGCGACTATAGTCAGCAAGAACTTCTCACGCCCCGGCACCCACAACTAATTGTGGCTGCGGTAATACTCGCATGCGCATCTTTTTTCTCCTTGGCGTGATGACGGGGTTTTAGAGGAACCAATCATAGCGGATTCCTCCTAAAACGCATTGAAAAAAACATTGGTCCCACTTCGAGTAGCTGTTCATGTAGGCGTCACGTTTCAACTCAGTTACGTTGTCCTTCGTGAAGGAAGCTCATTGCAGCGACCTCAAGAATGTGCTGTGCGGGACCACAGCATCAAGGGGGATAATCCAGGGGTATAAGGGTCTTCTAGTGGACGCTCTCATAAAGGGTTGCGTCCACCCGCTCTCCCCCAACCTCCTCCCCAGCTCTCTTTCTACCAGTGTCATGTATTAATGCCAGAGGAGAGCAACCGTCCAGAGTTCATTTATGTCATGGTATGGTCCCTAAACGTGACGTCACGATGATGTCACGAATACAAATCAGATACTGACCCCCAATAAACACCCAGAGCAAAAAGGCATTTCTTCAGTGATCTGTTATCTGTGCCATAGTAATTCTCTATTATCATTGCCTGATAGCAAGATAGTGCCAAGCAACATGACAGTGGCACGTCCTTATTATCGGAGGAGCTTTATTATCGACGTAATTGTAGTTACTGTGCGATTGCTCATAGTAAAGTGTCAAGTATTAAGAAAGGGTTCTGAGAATTAAGGCAGCGTTTTTTCCTTTGTTTTTACGTCTCCGTGGTGGCGGTAAAGAATTTTTATTTATCTGAGGTTTATGCTAGCTGGCTGATGTCCTGCTCAAACCCGCGCCCGTAATTCGCATTTCTGCTGTTACTTTCTGGACAGAAGCAGGCCGCTTACCCTTTCTTAGCGGCATAATCTACTCGTGCAATCCCCTGAACAGCGCTCGTTGCAAGAAGGGGCAGTGCATTCACCGAACTGTGAACATATTGGCAAAATAATGTTATTTCAGTTTAGAGCCTCCACAGGGGCACACTCTAGTTAGTAATCTGCGTTAAGCGCACCGGCGCAAGCAAAAAGCTTCCTCGTCTATCTTACCATCTCTCCTACAGCTTAGTACAAATAATTCTGCAAATTAAGTATTTCCCGATCAATAAAGGCACAACCTCGAAGAATGTTCAAACCATTCAGGAAGATGATAAAAAGAGACGCCTGATGGCCCTCATTGCATGCGCACATCTGGCGTACTTCTGATCGAAGTCCGGATCGAAAACTGAGGTGGGCGTCTGAAATACAGACGAAGCCGTAGAAAAATAAATGTGAACGGCGTCCAGGGAAAATCCTTGTGCGGAGAGAGCATTACCCAAGTTACCCTAGCCCAACGCGGCAAAATTGATGGTTTTCGAGCACTCGTGTCGCCATAACTGTTTTCACGTGTTGTGCGGGAAAGCTATCGGTTTGAGCCACAACCTTACTGGCCGGTTTCAGAGAGGCTTAAAACAGTCACGCTTCGTTATCGACCATCATCCTGTATAGAGCGGACCGCTCATTGATTATGTCATTAAGAACGGTCTGAAAGCGGAGCTTCAGGCTCGAAATGCGCGGGAGTTTTAAACATCGCAGTGGTGAACAAAAAAAAAGGGCCGGCCTTTTACTCTCCATGAAAGAAATGGTTTATTATCTTGTACGAAGAAATATTGCCTGCGTCGACACCATCGGCATCGCAACTAAACATGGAGCAAGAGAAGAAAGGCTCAACAGGGAGCGCTACGCCAAGTCAGTGGCTATATCTGCTGGTATTTTTTAGCGCAGAAAAAACACTGGTGTTTGTGCCAAAATGTAACCTATCAGTCTAGCGAAGCTCGAATTTTTCCAGTTATTTTCTTCCGGCACCCTATTGAGGAGTAAGAGGGAAGAGTTAGGAATATTAGTTAATGGGGAATGCCTTAGTAATCTGCGATTCACAGATGATATTGCCTTGCTAAGTCACTTAGGGGATGAATTGCAAAGCGTAATCAATGACTTAGACAGGCAAAGCATAACAGTGAGTCTAAAAATTAATCTGCAGAAAACTAAAATTTTCAACAGCCTCGGCAGGGAACCGCAGTTAACGATTGGTAGCAAGGGAATACGTCTACTTACGACAGGCAGTGACCTCAGAAGCTGACCTTGGGAAATAAGCATACATGAATAAGAATCGTGTGAAGCGCATTTGACAGGTTCTGTCAGATCACGAATGGCAGCTTACCAACATCCCTCAAGAAAAAAGTATAGAAAACTGTACCTTACCGGTACTCACCTATTGGACAGAAACATGGAGGCTAACGAAAAAGGTTCAACTTAAATTGCGGATATTGCAGCAAGCTATGGGAAGGAGAATGATGTGTAACATTAAAGCACAGCAAGAGAGCAGAGAGGGTCGGGGATCAAACTCGGGTTAATAGCATCCTAGTTGAAATCAAGAAGAAGAGTTGGTAATTGACTGGATTCTGAGAAAAGGCAAGCGTAGCAGGGGGCGGCAGAAAGTTAGGTGGGCGCATGAGATTAAGAAGTTTACGGGCATACGGTAGCCGCGGCTGGCAAAGGAACGCTTGAATGGAGAGATGCGGGAGAGGCCTTTGTCCAGCAGTAGCATAGTCAGGCTGATGACGATGATGATGGCAGAACTGAGGCTTCTGCCTGCATACTGCACTCGAGGCACAACATAGACTATCGTAGGTCAAATTAAATAACAGCGTCAACATTGCCCATCCTGCTGTAGTTCACTAATAATTGTGTTAAAGGCCATTTCTTTAGTTTTAAAGCGCCTAGGAGACAGTGGGCTGATCTGGGTTGTACAATGTTATGTAACCGGACGCGTACAGTTCTATCCTTGATTAGAGACATTTTCGAACCGAAACAGAAGAAAAGGGGAGGAGAACAGAAAAGGGGAATAGCGAATTGCGCGCCCAGAGTGGATGGAAATTGTGAAGAGATTGGGTCGAGAAGCCCACGCCCGTGGGACATAATTACAGCGACGCGGGCGGAATAATTTAAGTGCCACACGGTGGCCTCATTAGACGCCGAAGTCGGCGCTAACTCTTCGCAATAACGCGTCGGGGAGCCAGGAATGCGAGCTCTTGTCGGAATGGGCGGTCGCTTTGGGGCCATTACTATTGCTTCTCGGAACCCGAGTAATCTGCGATGCAGTGAAACTCGAAGCTCGCCCATTCCGCGTATTCGCGTTCTCGCTGGGTTGACGTCACCTTTAGTGTAGAAATGGAGGAGAACGACCACCACCCTGGGGCCGTGATTCCTAAGGAATCATTTCGTTTTCACTTCATTAGTTCGTGACGTCACCTATGACAAAAGCAACAGGAGCAGGAGGCGGAAAAGCAAAGGACCAATAGCAGGCGCAGCCGGATTGGTCGAGCCGCCATCGTTACCTGCCGAACATACTGCCGCTGCATCCAGCCTGCCGGAGCCTCAAGCACCATGCTCCACCTATTGATTACACTAGCACTGAGTCATTAAAATTTCCTGATATGGAATTTGCTCGTCGTCAGGGTCGGCACCGGGCCGCCGGTGTGGACCATTCAAAGAAAAAAAAAGCTTGCAATTGGATTGATGCTAAGGAAAACCCATAGCACTCTTATTTCACCCACCGTTCTAGTCCAGATCTAATTCTGTTCTAGTTCGGAGCTCATTTGTTTTTCACTCCTCAGTTTATAGGAATTCTTTTTCTATTCTAATTCCCACAACACAACTACGCAAAATTTCTCACATTTAAATCGGCGCAGTGGGGCCGCGGTTAAGCGTTGCACCACTACACTGGCTGGGGCTGTTTCGAAAACAGCCAGTGGAGGCGTTCGTGAGACCCAGCTTGTTCTACCGAAGCATTGTGAGAGGGAATACCTCTCGCAAACCTCATTTCTGCGCAAATAGTTATTCGCGAGGATGCATATTTTGCATGTAGGACTGCTGCCTTTCGAGTCATTTTCGTCGTAATAATAATTGGTTTGTTAGGGGGAAAGGAAATGGCGCAGTATCTGTCTCATATATCGGCGGACACCTGAACCGCGCCGTAAGGGAATGGATAAGGGAGGGAGTGAAAGAAGAAAGGAAGAAGGAGGTGCCGTAGTGGAGGGCTCCGGAATAATTTCGACCACCTGGGGATCTTTAACGTGCACTGACATCGCACAGCACACGGGCGCCTTAGCGTTTTTCCTCCATAAAACCGCAGCCGCCGCGGTCGGGTTCGAACCCGGGAACTCCGGATCAGTAGCCGAGCGCCCTAACCACTGAGCCACCGCGGCGGGGACATTTTCGTGGTAATAATTTTCATTTTTGCTGAATCATTATTCGTCCGGCGTCTTCCTTCTCCCCTCTTACATATCAAGAGAGGGAGGAGGAGATGTGCAGGGAAGAGGGGGATGGTTGAAAGGTTGCGGGTGGAGAAGCAAATCGCACTAAACACCAGCTTGCAGGTGGAGGCTTTACAAAGACACCGCCAACGCCACCGGACGTTTTCGCCTTCGTAGCCGTCTTAATGCTGTCCCAATAAAAATTCATGAAGACATAAAGGACAGATATAAAAAAACATATACAGAGGACACCAGCCGCAGTAGTGTTGCCTGCACACATCAGGTGTCCTCCGGTATGGTATCTACTGAGGACACGAGAGCATGTTTTCCGTTATTCTAGTGTTCGTAATTTACTTCCTTCTGCGCCCTCGAGTGTTTCAAGTGTTTTCACGCCGTTACATAATTTTCGGCATAAAAAAAGTTTTTTTTCTGCTTTTAACCTCACCGCATGCTGAAATTTTGGCTCCCATCACGTTTGCAATACAATTTTTTAACTTTTTTTTTCATTGAATCACTTACCTCTACTGCAGGAACTCTTCCACCGTAACATGGCTATTCATGGAGCGCAGATCACAGCGCTCAGTCGCTAACCTATTCATCCGGGTGACCATAAGAATTACCGTTATCTGCACGTAGACGCTTCCCGGTCTATGCACGACACTTCACTGCGTCCATCTTGGCCTTTTGCCCTTTGTTACAGCCCTTCGGTGATAGGACCGTTTCTTGGGAACGGCAGAAGTGTCTGGTCCGTCTTAAAGGTTGCACAGGCCAGCATAAAGGAAACGCGCGCGTATAGTCTATCTGTGTACATGTTGAGCAACAGTCACCATATAAAATCGTACGCCTTTGCGTCGAGTATCCTGAGCCCTGTCTCAAATTCATTGGATCTCCAGAGACCCAGGTTATTCACTTAGACTGAACCTTGCCCACCAAGAAAAGACGCCAGTGGTCGACTCGGGCTTGTTTTATAGCCCAGATTCAGCAGCAGGCGCTGATACACTATGCAACGAAGTTTTCCTCAGCGCGTCGAGGGATAGAAGCCGTTGGCTTTGGTGTGCCGTAAACCAGCCCTCGTTTCAGGCGGCGCCCGCACCCAGAACCCCATTACCGCGGCGGCATGAAAGCTACAAAATAAAATCCCCGGTGCAGCGTTTGCCATTCGGCGGGGACTAGCTCGAATCGGGATTTCATCCGGTGGCCTCCTAAAACCCGCAGCGGGTGGTCCCTGGACACTTTCTCGTTCATTATGGTTAGTCTTCGATGGCTTCGCCTATTATCGTACTCCACGCCGCATATTTGCTTGCGTTGTGCGAAGCAGCTTTTCCAGTGAACTGAAGTGGTAAGGCAGAGGTACACCAAATGAGGCGTATGGAGCCGGTGAGGCAACTCAGAGAAGAGGCGAAGTTTCTGCGCAGCAAACGAACAGCAACAAAAAATAGAAAAGAAAATTCCACTGAGCCTGGCTTTAGTGCAGACATTGTCAAGAAGGCGATAAAAGCGCGTACAGTCGTAAATTATCAGCCATGGCGTGAGCAGAAAATGAGGTACCCAGTACAAAACTGGCTTTGATTCTATGCTTTTGAAAATCTTTACACGCCGTACGCATTCTCGGCGCCCACTTTGGGCACGCCGTCAAAACTGCATTACTTCTTTTTTCGAAGCGAAATCTTCCTTCACTACGCTAAGGAAAGCCGATTTCACCGTGCGTTTCCGGTTGGCCTTCAAGTGAGCCAGAGGTCAAGTGTGGCTATAGGCCTTACCATATGTGGTCCACCATGGTGGGGCACCACTTGACCTTTGACCTTTCGATTCGCCGGTAGAGGGCGGTAGAATAGTCACGTGGCAGTCACGGTATGTCACGCGATGAAACTGCCGTTGTGTCGTCAGTCTGGGGGAAAATGTACTCCACAGCGTTCACCGGGTGACGAATCTCTCGCGGCCAACCATTAATTTAACTCCCACCTGCCAGGGTGGCAGGGTGGGCGCGCCACCTATCGTGTGCGGAACGCACTCAGCGTTACAGACACCAAGCCGCGTCTAGTTGCCCGATACACTGCAGCTTTCGCTCGCTAACCAGGTTGATCAGTAGTTAAACCGCAGTTAAATTTTACACCTTCGCAACACGATTCAGTTCGCTCGCCTTGGAAGATCGCGCAGCCTCTTAAATTCGATTAGCCTTCAACTGCTGTATGGCTATAATAATTAGTTCAGTAGTTCGTTGTTTGCCTGTTTCTAACTGAAATCTGCGATTTACTACCTTGACGCAGTCGTCAGTGAGCGCAACCCTTCTAAAGAGTTTGCTTCAAGTGTTGACGGGGATAACTTCTTGCTTTTCGTTTTTTTTTGTGTCTGTGTGTGTTGCGTTCCTGCGGCTTTATCGGAGATGCAAATGTTCACTTCTGCTTTTGTCTCGTACGAGCTACATTACTAATGAAATACTCGTAAAACATTATGATTCATCTGTAATTGTGTAGATCTATTTAGCACTGACACTTTCACTTTAGGCGACTGCCCTCGTATAAAGATACCAGGCCTAGATTTTATGGCGAATATTTACCAGGTACATTTTCCGGAACATGAGGTAGAAGGTAGGAACTACGGGTCGTAAAGTTAGGCAACAGTTCAATATTTGAGGGCTACTGGTCCAGAGGTTACAAATTTACATGCACCAAACGCGCTGTGCTCCTTAGTGCTAGGTTTTCTTTTCGCGAAAACTGGGCCTTATGTCATTTTACGACCTTACAACGTTAACATGAAAATAATTTGTTTGTTTACTACTAGCTACAGATAGCTTAAAAAAGTGCGCATCTCCAGAATTCCACACACTGAGGTTATTAATACTCCACAGACAAAATTCCCAAATCCCGTATTACCCAAATCTCCAAGATGAAAATTTTAAGACGCACTCAGCGGACATCGTGTGGTAACACCGTTCGATTTTTTTATGCGAATGGATTTTTATTCAAAATAAAAAATAACTGGTTAAACAAGCCTACGGCTTAGTTAGAACAATAGAGACAACCGTCACGTCCCTCCATTTCCTCCTCCTCTTTTATTTCGTATCATCTGTCTCTTGGCTTGGATTCTGTCTCCTTCGTTCGTCTTTTCTTCCTCTCTTCTATCTGTTGGCTTGGCTCTTGGCTTGACTTGCCTTGCCTTGCGGATTTCTACTACAGCTATAACTACAACGGAGATTCAGTTACATGACGACTCAGCGAGGGTTATCATTGACGGCTCTCACCGTAAAACCATGCCTCCTTTTCTCCTCATCGTTCAAATTGCGCGCAGTTATTTTGAAGCGAGAAAGCTTCACTACTCTAAGTAAAGCAGTCGTCGCGTAGGCCGGAGAGTGTCCTTGAACGACCTTCAGCCCAACCACGTTAGGCGTGTATGACCATATGTGGTACAGTTATGGTGTCGAACCCTTGACCCCTGACCTTGACTCCTGACCTTTAGTTGACCTTTGACGTTGGGTGACCTTTGGGTTGACCTTTAGTCTTTAAAACATTCGATGGGGTGATGTGAAGCCACGTGATGACATCCGATGGGGGTGTCGTAAGACCATGTGATACCACGTCACAGCCACGTGGTCGTGTGGGCATTTACAGAACAACTGTCGCGAGCATGTAGCGGAGCTGCCATGGACGAGCCTCAGACGCTTAGCAAGCGTGCTTGCTTTTCGCTGAATTCCAGGGTTAGCCAAGTTAAGCCACTGCAAATTTTTTTAGTTCCCGTCGCCCTATCAGCCGTCTTCATGAAATACACTGTACACTCTGTGAAAGCTGAGCCTAGTAGCAGTCGATAAAATGCTGCAAGGAGAAACAAACGAACCACAGTTACGCCAAGGAAAGGACGTAAAAGTGCGAGTGCTGCCATCTAGCTCACTTAAGCGCTTCGCTGCAGAAGCTGCGCTCTCTGCGCGTACCCTAGCTTGTGCGTACTCCTTCCCGCTAATAAAAGTTCCCTCATAAAATTACGTTGACGTCGACGTGATCCCCTGCCGAGGCGAGCTTATTTAGCCAGGATGTGAAGGGACAACGTCTCTGGGAAGGATAAGAAGAGGAAGGAGTGAAACGCGACCCGTGCTTCCTATGAGAGGGCAATCTCCGGAAGAAGCTCAGCAGGACCAAAGTATATAGCGCGCTTTAATCTTGCCTATAAAAGTAACCAGCATCCCACTCCGTCCCCCTCTTGGCTCCTAAGATTTTAACTAAACGATCTACACGTCACCTCAGGCTGACTTGCCCCCTCAGCGCCTCGTTTGGGGTGCGAAGGGGATTTCGCCGCACTCCTGCAGAGCTCTTTAATGTTCTGCGAGAAAGTCGCTCTTCCCCTAATCCCCGAAATTGATCCCTTTTCCGGCTTTCTGCAAAACAAGAGGTGAGAACTGAAAGTAAAAAGAAGTTTCGCGCTGTATAAACCGGAATTTTGCGCAGCTGTTTCTTGGGCGCAGTGGTGAGAACTGTCTTTTGACTGAGGACCGACTTTGACTGAGGACTCAGACCCACGATCATGCCCAGCAATTCTGGACAAAAGAATTTTTGAGGTGGAAATCATGTATGAAAGCAATTTCTTCCTATAATGTAAGATTTCACTATGCCAATCAATATATCCGCGGAGCGAATCACCGGAAGGGCAGTCTAGTATTTTTTTTCTATTCAGGTTTTTTCTGTCGTCAAAAGCGTTCCCCACTGATTTTTCATGGCAGTCTTAACTAATCGATGCGATCGACGGAAACACTTTAAAAGAACGATTTCGTTACGTATCAGAATAATGGACCATTGCCTTCAATATTTCCATAATAGTGTCTTACAATTTTTCGATTTTCAAAATTTTTGCCCGAGAAAGCTGGACTCAACTCAATGAGATGTATCGGAAATGTCATGTTTTGGATTTGTACACCCGAGAATTATAGCACATCAGCAGCTAGCGCAGATGTCAGCGAGGCAGACACCGCCTTTAAAAAGCAAGATGTGCACGTGAACGGTTCTTGATTAAAGTAAAAAGAGAAATTACCGACGCTAGCAGATATTATTTGGAAACGATGACGGCTGCATAGAAAAAGTAGAAGGGCGGAGTAAAATACAGTTTTGCATGGGAGTTGCGTTGTCCTGCGTTGCCCTCTTATTTTATCAGAGCAAAAAAAAAGACAGACAATTGCGGTACGAGTTTTTTTTTTCTTCGGAATCTATGCAGACACATTATTTCAGCGCTCACATTATCTTTCAAACAGGCAGCTTCAACTATTTTCTTGTCTTTCGAAATCATCTGCCTCTGGGAATAATTTTCTTTTAGACAGCTTGATGCATGTGGTCTCTCGTGCCACCTTAATAACGGTTCCTCTGAGGCAGCGATCATCCATCAATGCCGTGAGCAGCGTAGAGCTGCTATATTTCTGCCCAGTGAAGTATTTCACTAACTTGCATGCTCATCCTTCTACTTATTGCTACAGCACTCTGTCATTTGATAATCGCTGCCATTTTCCAAAGACCGGCATATTTCTGACGGCGCTTGTCTGAACATTGCTCCATGCCCACAGACACGGGTCTGCATTGTTTCGTGATAGACCAACGGTGGCACGGCGATAAGAGAAAAGGAACAAAAAAAAGATAAAAAGACTGACTAAAATACGGCGAAAACCGTCAGCTCCTCCCCTTTCTTCCCGTCTTCTTCTCTTCTTTCTCTCTTCTTCTCGCCCGTCTTCCCTCTCTTCGCTTGGCTTGGCTTCTGTCTCTTCGATTCGTCTTCATGCTCATCTTCCTGTTTTTTTTTCTTTTTTTTTCTTCCTCTTGTCCTATAATGGTCAATGGTTATGGTGCTCGGCTGCTGACCCGAAGAGACTTGTTCGAACCCGGCCGTGGCAGTCACATTTCATCATCATCACTCTTCATCATTTCTATGGAGGCGAAATGCTAGAGACCCGTGTACTGTGCGATGTCAGCGCACGTCGAAGACACCCAGGTGGTCGAAATTACCTGGAGCCTTCTACTACGGCGTCCCTCATAGCCTGAGTCGCTTTGGGACTTTAAACGCCATAAATTCGAACTAAAACGATCTTCTTTCTCTTATTATCATTTTTCTTAACTGGATTAGCTTGCCTTGGCTTGCGGATATCTACAACTGTCAAATACAAATCGCTTCAGTTACACGACCACTGATGGTGAAGCTTCAGTAACGGATCTTGCCGCGATAAGTTTTTACGCCCCTCTGAGAACATATAGTGTCCTAGTAAAACTGTGAAGCATTGTGCAGTCTACTGGCAGAGGAGGCAGAGAATAGAAGGTGAGGAAGTTAACCAGAAGAAGGCACCGGTGTGCTACCTTGTGCTCCGGCAAAAAGGGAGGGAATATAAATTAGAACAAAAGAGAGTACAGTCAGGGGTATGTAAGGAAGCAAGCACTCTGCGTACGGAAAAGCTACGACCTTTGCTGCAAGCACGACGCCGCCAAGATACGAACAATCGCCTGACATGCCTCCATAGCTGACGATCACTGCAGCCACCATCCGTGGATCTTTTTCTCTGTCAGCGGACTGAGATCGAGACGGTCCAGTTTACAGCACAGCGACCATTTCTCTGTACTGTATGCAGCAAAAACTCAAAACTTTTCAGTTGCCTCCTCAGACCTACAGCTAACACAGGCAGGACTGTGAGTCATATCGATGAGAAAGGAGTGTTCGTTAGTGAACGCAACGCCAAGTCACAGCGACGCATCAAAGTTGCTTCACGTCGTGGTAGGCATGCTGGCAGTCGAAGCTGGAGGTCAGGGTCCAGAAACCCTGGAGCCTACCCAAATCATCAGTTCTGAAAACTGGGATTCAACAAGGAGCTGCATGCAGGCATACGAACCTGTTTTCATGTGAAAATAACTCGGAACAGGCCGGCGACTTTCGTACGAGTAGGTCACTCTCTTGAGTGGAAAAAAACAGCTGAGAAGGGCAGCCACAAAGTTTCTCATACGTGCAAGCAGCTTAGGGAATGCAGTCCCCATCCAGCTTTGAAAACGCGGTCGCCTGAGCGCTGTAGGCGCCAGTAGCTCCAACTGGAGCGCGTACGAATGGCCTTCTTGGCGCCCGAAAGCAATAGAAAATTTATTTTAAATTTTCTATTGTCTGATTTGGAGCGCCATTGAGAAGATTGCTTTTTGCAATTTTCGCCCGGTTTGTGCTAGCGAACTTATTCGCTTGCTCTTAAGATTCTGATGAGGAGTCCGTAAAGGTGCAATAGAAATGGAAGAAACTGTCGACAAAACTGATTTTTTTTCACTAAATTACACAGGTTAGTTAAAGAGACGTACAATATAGTACAAGTCTCTGTTGCTATTCCTACTATATTTGAAAGTCGGAGAAACAAAAATTACACAAGTTGCAGAAAACCTTATGTGCAAATTCTATCAAAAGCTGGCCGTACACATGACGGAAGCCATGGACTCCGATTGCTGCCCGCATTGAAATTGGTACTATGAAGCAGAAACTGCTGGCCTCTCTTTTCAAGGGTCTGTGCTTTAATATCTTTGTGCGCAGTGTTATAAATTTATTTTAATTGCTATTTGTACTTATTCTTGTCGTTTCTCACTGGGATAGGTGTTTTTAGTGCAAAATAACTCCCTAACATCAGGCACTGGGCACTGCATTTTAAGAAAGTAGAATAAAACTGTATTAAAAGGATTGCATAATGTGCGCACTTTTAACGTTTCTTTCTGATTGCTGATGCAACAAAGCGCATGGTAAGTGTTTTCGCAACAAAAACACACAACCTCTTGGCCTTTTCTCAGAGCTGCATGAAAATGCAGAGCTGCTCAGCCCGGCTAATGGGGTAATTCTTCGATTTAGTGAAAGAAATCATATAACTGACATGTAAACAGGCGGAAAAAAATTGTGCACTTGAGATAGGAAAGCTATGAAAAGTTCTGCTCGTAGGAATTTAATTGATTCCACTCTGTTACATTGTGCCATAAGAAGTCTTCGTTGCCTAAAACTGAGCCCTTATGTAAACAAATCAAGCCAAATATTTGAATCATCTGTGTTGCTTGTGTCAAGTGTCCAATTCGTGTTTCTTCTCTACACGCCTCAGCGCACAACTTCCTGTGCGAGGCCCTCAGCTTTGTACTTTCCACACGAGTGCTCCGATCGAAATAAACACCAGGCTGCCTCAATGTAACTTGCCATCGGTGCAACGCCGCTGAAGAAACCATCGATCATGTAGCCTTGTTGCGCACACAAATTTAATCCGCTCAACCATGCTATCACGCCTACCCGACTGTGTAGACTCATGACAGGACCACGGCAACCGCAGCTATTAGGGCAACTTTCACCGCCCACCACAGGCACTACTCCGCACAGGCTGGCCAAAGCGCTTGGTTGCAACACGATTAACGGACAGCCTTACTGGGAGACAGTGGAATAGACGAATAGGCGGTTGGAGATCGGGTGGTGCTCTGGCAAAAGTTTGGGGGTGAGCACAGTGATCTAAGTGCCTATCCCAGTACTCTGCAAGCGTTTTTTTTCTTTCATTTGCTACTGCTTTGCTCGGCTCTGGTTGCACCTATCGGTCTCTCGTTGCAAAGGAATGACGTCACACTCAACATCACCATCGCCTAAAAGAACGACTCGTATTTACGCAAAAGCTGAAGTAGGCAAGGTTCCTAGCACTTCTTACGGCATTCCGTGCGTTTTTGTTGTTGTTTTTCACTGCCTTCACTCACTCGCCTCTCAAGGTTACGCACAAGTTGAAAGAGGAAAGCTTTCAGGCAGTCCCTACTGCATTCCGTATGTTTCTTTTTTTTCTTTTTCTGTCTTCGTTCACTCGCCGCTCAGTAAGCGCTTCCTTTCGTGTGGCACTCTCGCCATTCCCGGAGTCGTTAGGACAATCTGTCGCCTTCCCAGGGACGCGACAACGACGAACACCCCGGCGCCCCGTGAGCAATCGCCGCTATCTGAGACAGGAGTGCGGTGTCGAGGCGGAAGGCACGCCGAGAATGCCGGTCCGCCTGACACGTGCCGCCTCGGCGGCTGCATGAGTGCGTGTGCGTGCGTATGACGTGTTCGCACAGAGGGCCCCGACGCAGCTTGCACTGGGAGCTGCCAGTGATGACGGCGATGAGTAAATATTATCCTCGCGGCCAAGGCAGCCAAGGGTGGACGCCAATATTTTGTCTGCAGGCTGGCGCTGACATTTTCGCACTGGCTGAGACTTTCCCTCCCTCTCATCCTCCCTTCCTCCCTCCCTCTCGCCACCACTGCCGCCGAAGATGACCTCTTGTTTCGCAGCTCTGTGTTCCTTCTCCCCCTTGTAGCACCACCGAGGGTCTTTGTTCTTGACCCTCATTGTCTGGCGATGACCGGAGCCTCACTGGGAGGACATTAGCGGGCCCATTAGCATTGGAGAATTTGAAAGAGAAAACATACGTGAAATACGAAAGTGTTACATTGTACTAAATGTTTTAGCTGTTGCATTGCTGAGATGCTGCTGCGTCGCGATTCTCATCCTTCTGATGTTGCTGTAAGGATGCACAACCAGCCGTAAGCTACAAAATTAGCTTAAAAATCTCAGTTTCCTAGGCTGATTGGTTCATTTTCGAAAATGAGCACGAAAGAGCGCGAATGAGAGGAGAATGAAGTGGGCAGGACGGAGCATCGTGGTGTCCTCTCTCTTGTCCTGTCTTTCGCTCTGTTTTGTGGGCCTCTTTGCAAAGACCAGGATCAAAGAATCTATTCGCGATTCCGAAAAAGTTACGTGTCTGGCTGCGCTGCACAGCATAAACAAAGATGGCCTTCTTATCCGGGACCACAGCGCCACTGTCGCTTGGTGCTGTGCTTCGAATTTTGTGTTCGAGAGAGAAATCAGAGTGACTTTTAATGGTGAGCTTATTGTTGGCGCCAACGCCTTCCTCCTAATAAGATTGGAAAGCCACACTGATAAGCACGCTGAAGTCGCAGTCTGTGCTGCTGTGAAGCTATGTGCGTAGAAAGGTCAAGCTCGCAGCCTGAGCAACCCTAGATCGTTCTCAAGATAAAATGCCCCTTCAATGTCTGACGTGTGGAGAGGCCAGTGACACACACACACACACACACACACACACACACACACACACACACACACACACACACACACACACACACACACACACACACACACACACACACACACACACACAGCACACACGCACACGCACACCACACACACACACACACACACACACACACACACACACACACACACACACACACACACACACACCAGTTTTCCTAAACGGTGTAAATCCCTGCGTGTGATACCTGTTCACTGCAACAGGCAAGTATCTTTGCGGTTTTCACCGAAATGCGCATGCATAAACGTTCACATTCGACTTTTCTCAGCCGCACGATTCGTGAGACGCTGCGTTTCTGTGCATTCGGTTACGGATGCCACATTAGAGCAGCACGAAGTGTTGGCATGAGAAATAGCAGACTTGCTGCGCTTGCTCTAAATCTGCAGCTCCGTAAGCCAGGCTTTGGCGCCGAGAATTTGAAACCAAGTTCTGACGCCTGTTGTGGGGGCAGAGCCCTGTCGACAATGAATCACATGGTATTCCGTGGAACAATTGCCCCCCCCCCCCCCATAGCACGCATATGCTCACGCTCACAAAAGTGCACACATAAACGCGCAATGATATCCATAAAAGGTTTTAGACGGCCAGGCTCCGCAGATGACTATGAGATGAAGGCTGGTGCGAAGAGGTACTACTGGGTGGCCAAGCTCTCGCGGTAATGATACGGTCAGGATCTAATTATTTTGCCTGTCTCTTCTGGCCCTCCTCCTCCTAAGATTTGCATCGCTAATCTGACTTTTTTGTTAGGTAAATTCAAGGGTAGTGTTCCAGGGTACTCTCGCCGAATAGTTGCGCGCTGTTCGGTGGTAAGCCAAGCAAGTTACACCACGCAAGTGTCATGCAAATTGGATACACTTTCAACACGGGTCAATAAATTTTTGCCCTAACATAATCGATCGAAAGAATAGATGGATGCCGCAAGACTACCGCAAAAATGACTGCAGCTCAAACGACTGAAGTCCTTGAATGCTATTCTCTCTTCCACGAAAGGTACATTTTTTACACCTCGATGTCTTCCAGTTCTTCGTCCAGTTGCGTGTGAAAAAATTGCTCTCCTTGTTCTGGGCGCCCGCGGCGCGCAATGCAACTCCACCATAATTTACCTCGACCGGTGCAGCAAGACTCTGACCGGCCAGAGAATCGGTGCTCGGTCGAACGACAACAGCTGCCGCCGTTCACACCGTTCGCGCGCTTTCTTCATTCCCCTCTCCCCCTACGAGCCTCCTATAGTGTGGTCCCGCCTGATCAAGTGAAGGAGTGGGGGGGGGGGGGGGGGTTGTTGAGGAAAATTTCCCCACTTCTCGCATTGGTCAGCCGCCGAGGCGTCGAATTGGCATCGCTTAGCATCCCATTCGTTTCCCTTTGTTCGCGCTTCAGTCTCAGACTAACTTCTGGCAGACAACCCGTGTTCTCGTGAAGCTTGCATTCTTCGCACTGCTGTGTTCAGCGTGTTTTAAGGCGAAAACCTTTCTTGGCTCATGAGTGGCGTGGACAGAATGTGTCACGCTTTCACAAATCCGCAGACAATCCACAATCCAATCCGCAGCTGTCCAGCAAGCCAGTCCATAATCCAACAAGCCAATCCGCTATCCACAATCATATCGAACCCGGGACTGCGGCGTGCGAGACGGAGACGATTCCAGTGCTGCCACGACGGTTCGACGTTTGCAGCTGAATAAAAGCGCGTCTAGTGAATTCAGAGTTGTCTTAGAAGCGTACGCGAGTAATTATGAGCGTATCATTTACAGATGTTGCAATTGTACCGAGTACAAAAGTGCGTTTCCGGAAAATTTACTTCTTGCTTGGCGTGTCGTAGCGCCATCATGAGGCACTCACTGAAAAACCCCTCTCAATGCGCGACGCTCGCCCAGCAGATGGCGCCATAATGCAAGCACAATTTTTTTTCGCATTACCGCACGTCAGCTGTCTTAAATGCCTCCTTGACTTTTTTTTATGAAAAAACGTTGTCCGCTCTTCTTACATTCAAACGTGTACAACAGGAGGAGCGTGTTGCGAAATACCAGAGTCGCTGCAGAGGCTCCTTTTTACACCGAGAACCATATCTACGACGCCCCCTCCCACCCAGAACGACACGAAAATCAATCCGCACATCACGTGACAACCGTCTGATTGGGGTTAGCGCTAATTTTGTGGTCTTCAGGTAGAATGCGCGTTCATCACGCGATCACGTGACCAGGCAAGAGCTCTTCCGTGGATTCAGGTGACCAAACCACGCGGGCAGGCGGTGCCTCGCGTCTCGTACAATATCTTTTGCACGACGCGTGGAGCCTAACGCTTCGAAACACGGCTCGAACGCTCCTTCCACGTATGTGTAGGTGTATTAAGTAGTTATAAAGCAAGGTGCTGTACCGGTTCTATAGTGGGTAGGACACATGGAGAGTACCATGAAGGAATAAATTAAAGAAGGGGGAAATGAAGAGGGATTTTAGCCGGAGTTCCCGGCTTCGAACCCGGCCGTGGCGGCCGCGTTTGGATGGAGGTGAAACGCAAAGATGCCCGTTTGCTGTGCCATGTCAGTGCACGCTAAAGATCCCCAGGTGGTCGAAATTATTCCCGAGGCCTCCAGTACGGCACCTCTTCCTTCCTTTCTTCTTTCACTCTCACCTTCCTCCCTTCTCTTAGCGCGGTGTTCGGGTGTCCACCGAGATCTGAAAAAATCATTGCACCATTTCTATTCCTCAAAAAATAATTTTCCATTAAAAAACGCGCAATTTAAGTTGATGTCGCTCATTTTTTGACTTGCTCAGCTACAGTTAATGCAGTTCGTGTTTTGCCCTCCAGCAGCAAATATATTTCGTACAGCTAATGATTTATGTATGACGGTAGAAATTTTTCTGCGCTCTACACCAAACTTGTGCAGCGTCGCTGAGCCTGCAGCTGGCGTCGCTTACTTAAAACCAAAGCCGCCGCGGTGGCCGAGTGGTTATGGCATTCGGCTACTGACCCGAAAGACGCGGGTTCGATCCCGGCCACGGCGGTCGAGTTTCGTTGGAGGCGAAATTCTAGAGGCCCCGTGTACTGTGCGATGTTAGTGCACGTTAAAAAACGCCAGGTGTCGAAATTTCCGGAGCCCTTCACTACGGCATCCCTCATAGCCTTAGTCGCTTTGGGACGTCAAACCCTCATAAGCCATAAACTTACTTGAAACCTGAATAAGCGAGTCTTTATTTTGTAATTGTTGGTTTCGAGACGCCACTATTTCTGTCTCATCACTGGCTGTTGTAACTTCACTGCACACATAAAACGATGAACCACGAGTCTCTGGGCCCGTGTTAGCTGACCCCAGCTATGGCGTTTACAGCACTGCGCGGTTTTAGCGCATTCAACCCAGCTGACCTTGAATTTCGTGCCACATCAGGGCACGAAGGAATATTTCGGCTGGAAAAACGGCGTCTGCGGAGATCGACCTGAGGTAAAATTGGAGTTCAAAGTTTCAGCCCGTTTCGAGGATGCGCCGGACTGGAGAAACGCGCGACTGGTGCTCAGTTTTAAACGCTGTATTCTCGGCCAGGTTGTTATCCTTGCTGAAGCGTTTGACACTGTTCTTTTCTCGAAAGCGAGAAGCTGATTTCGTCGATGATTGTTCAATAAAGCAGCGAGTAATTTTGAACAGACACGAGTTTTTATCTTGTTAGTTGAAATCAAGACACCGATATAAACTACTGCGTGACAGTCAATCACTTACACAACGATTGAATGCAAGCTAATTGCACAAGTACTTTAAGCATTCAATGTTATCTGTGCGCGAATGACAAATGACTTGCTATATCGGCATAATGAAAGCCGAAAGAGCATGGACGAAGTCGGGAAGTGAAGGAAAAACTGTGATAGTTATGGGCTTAACAAATTCCAATGAAAATTAGACGAAGGTGAGATCATTATAAGAGCTCGTTGTTCTGCGGCGACAAATTTAGAATCACGCTTATGATGCACATAACGTAAACTTTAATTCAGAGTTTGCCACTGATGCCCGTAAACATGCATTTGGTGGTTATCTACAACTAAAAAATCCCTGTTGTTTCCAGAATCATTATTTTCAAGCTATTTCTCTTTCGCTCTCCAGACATGAGGTTTTATTAACAACGAAAACCACTTTCATTGTTCACAAATATGCCCAAGCCTCACTCCTAAAATACCCTATATTCTATCTATAGACAAAACTCTACTAAATGTGTATCTCCATAAATCAACAAAACAACTGGATAGAAAGCTAATCTAGATGGAGGATGTTCGTAGGCACAAACTTTACAAGCACAGAGAAGAAGAGGACACTGCACATGTAGGGTTTCCACTCCCTATAACCTATTCTCTAGGATTTATCTAAATACAGTCTATAGACTTAATAGACAAAGAAAGTTTTGTAAGGGTACACAGAATGAGGAAATGTGAATCATCTCCATGGTGTCGAGAGGACACTGGACATGTAGGATATGTACTGCCTATATTCTATTCTCTAAGATTTATCTTCAGACAGTCTATAGACGTTATACACAAATAAAGTTTTGTGAGGGTACACCGAATGAGCCAATGTGAATCATCTCCATGGTGTCGAGGTTCAAAATGAAAGCGAAAGCTGGCGTCAGTGCTTTCAATGTGGGCATCTTGTAGAAGAGTAGGAAGAATTTATTAATAATCTGGAAGTGTACAAACTATATTCGTTGCAATCAGTTCGTAAGTCATTACGTAGCCCTTTAGTGCTTCTAAGCAGCACGGCAAACAGCGACGCCCCCTATGAAACACGCGTCTCTTGAGTCTCTCGTTAGACCGTCTCTAAATTCTTAGGCTAAGGGTGGTTTTCCGCTTCGCTGTAACACAAAACGTCATTTACTTGTCTACTTTAGTAGCCACCTCAGATAAAGGAAACAACAAGAACAAAATGTTCCTTACCGAGACTGTTGCGTAGTGCTCTCGATTGCGTATATAATTTTCTTGTCCTCTGACTCTGCCGGTACAGCGTCGCGTGCCGTCTGGTGTCACGCTTTCGGCACAAGGAAATGTCTCACCGGGGCTTAGTCAGAGCCCGAGGCAGGATTTCAGGAACAAAGGCAAGATAAACCACAGCAGCCACGCGCTTTGTTCTAATGCGCAAGTTTCTCCTCGCTGTTCCGAGCCGGGCCTGACGCACCAGAGAAAAGTTGTAATCCGAAACCGAAGGCGACGGAGATTGATTGATCCACAACAGCCGATGCGCTGGCGGGAAAAGGCTGGGACCGATGGTGCGAGCAAACAGCCGGAGACGGATCACGATGGCGTTTTTATGAGACACGCGAGACTGAGAGAGCACGTGTTTTTTGGATTATTTGTCGCTCTGGGGCCTCAGAAAACTCGCAACCGCCAGCTGTCTTTTTTATCTCTCGTTTATTTTTTTTAGCCGTTCGCATAAACGTTTTTAAAACTTGTTTCATCAAAACATCTGCTCTTCATTTTTTTTTTGTTACACTACATTGGCGATGGAGGCCGTGCGTTTTGGCGTCCTGAATATCGACCCTCCCTCACGAAGTCCTCGATCTTGTACTGCCTGTTTGTATTTTATTTTCTCTGGTTAGGTGCTGATCAAAACTTTGTTTTCATCCTCATGCCCTTGTTTTGACACTCGTTGCCATTGGAACTCGGTCGGTTCCCCCCCCCCCCCTTCCTCTTTTTTCACCTTATGCCTCACGGCACACTTTACGAATAAAAAAAAAACTCGGTCGCTTGCTCACTACTGCGTAAAAAAATCTCATCTTTCACTGCCCACGTCGGCATCATCCCACTATTTGATGTCCCCACACAGCTGCACCCGCGGACTCATGAGAAAGTTTAACACTTTCTGATGCTTGCAGTGTGATTTTGCCCGACCAAAAGCACTGAGGAACCCCAACTACCGCCTGTAGAAAAGTATTCACAGTAGCGAAAGTTGTATTTAGTTTTATGATGAGCTACCTCTGGCTAAGATAACCAGTTGGCAATGCTCTTTGTTTTCAGCCGACGTGTCGAGGTGATGGATGATGTGTACAGCCTGTTCTCATTCGTTGTCATTTTGAGACAACGCGGTCGTCCGCTTTCTTTGCTGGTAGAAAGGTCCGTGTTTTATGGAAACTCAGCCCAGTGTCCGAGCTCTTAAAAAAGGTTCTTGAAAGATCGAATAGTCTTCAGCTTTCAGGAGGTCACGCAACGTTCTTCTTTCGGGAATACTATAGCGACCATCCTAACTGGCAGCTCCGGTTAGTGGCTATACACATAAGTTAATAGAATAAGAGCTAGAAAAATCCTCCGTTCACAATAGTGCAGAGCTCAGGAGTAAAATATGAAGCTATCATGGGGTCTTTCCGCAGTTTTAACCCCTTATGCGCAAAGCCATGCTTGTGTCTCATAAATGTCTGAACGCCTTTGCCTGGCACGAGGATCTACTTTGTAAGGCTTCTGGTAGCAGTAATACTATTCAGACGCAGTACGAAAGAAGCCAATGGTGATATCAACCAAAGGAAGCATTAAGGAGTGTAACCTTTATATGGCGGCGTATTTTAGGTTGGAAAAATAGTTGCATATATTGTAGGTCCTAAAGGCTACGTAACCTATTTTAAACTGTAACAAACGCCACTATGAAAAAAAACGTTATATGAACGTATTCTTTACACAGCACTGTTGACTCTGTGGTCCGCTTAAGCCAACCTGAAGCACTGCCGCTTCCAGCTCCCGATGGGGCTTTGCAGCCCCATTCCCACTCCTGGTGTTCCTATAGCTGACTAGGACAGTGAAGTAGAAGCTACTCGCATGCATAGCTTGCATTCCTCTGTAAAGAAAAATGTGTGACGGACAAAGGGCGTCAGTGGGATGCAGTAAAGGAAGCCAGATTGCTGAAAGAGGTGAAGTTTGGGTGCGATGCGCGAGCACGCTCACACGCACACGCACTCACACTCACACTCACGCAGACACACACATGCACGTATGCACGCATGCACACGCGCACAAATACAGAGGCAGGTCTGACACGGAAAACAGCTCCCTAAAATGACACCTTGTTTTCACGTTAGGTGAATAGCACAGCTTCGCTAGTTGGTGTGTGATCTGTGCTGCTTGCTGCTGAACTAAGTCTAAATGCAAAGCTAAATTCGCTTTTGAACTCATAATTTCTTTTGCTGGAGCTGTTAGCTTTTCTAGGTCAATTTTAGCGGATAAAGCTTACAGAGAAATTCAGTCCAAACCCAACGAGTTGAAGTTCCTTCGTACAATGGTTAGACAAAAGACACAAGTCAGAAGCGAGAAATGAAATCATACACGAGAAAAGAAAACATGTGAAAACGTGTACAAAGTTTCAATACAGTTTGCTCTGAACAGGCTCTTTCAATGGGCGCTACACTGAATATAAAATTGGTCGCTATAGGAATCTACTAGCCAGTAAGAAGCATTTCCTTCCCTTTTGACTATTCGCCACTTTGTTGGTTATCGTGAGCATGCAGTGAATTGCGAGCCGCTAACATAGGCAAAGAGTATGTGTGATCAAATTCTTACTTAAGTGAGTGAGGCTGTTTAATCTTACGCCCCTTCGACAGTTGCTAAGGAAAGACTAAAATACCTTGGCCATTGAAGGCGCGCGCGCGCGTCGCGTGTGTGTGTGTGTGTGTGTGTGTGTGTGTGTGTGTGTGTGTGTGTGTGTGTGTGTGTGTGTGTGTGTGTGTGTGTGTGTGTGTGTGTGTGTGTGTGTGTGTGTGTGTGTGTGTGTGTGTGTGTGTGTGTGTGTGTGTGTGTGTGTGTGTGTGTGTGTGTGTGTGTGTGTGTGTGTGTGTGTGTGTGTGTGTGTGTGTGTGTGTGTGTGTGTGTGTGTGTGTGTGTGTGTGTGTGTGTGTGTGTGTGTGTGTGTGTGTGTGTGTGTGTGTGTGTGTGTGTGTGTGTGTGTGTGTGTGTGTGTGTGTGTGTGTGTGTGTGTGCGTGGTGCGTGGTGCGTGGTGCGTGTGCGTGTGCGTGTGCGTGTGCGTGCGTGTGCGTGTGTGTGTGTGTGTGTGTGTGTGTGTGTGTGTGTGTGGTGTGGTGTGCGTGTGCGTGTGTGTGTGTGTGTGTGTGTGTGTGTGTGTGTGTGTGTGTGCGTGTGTGTGTGTGTGATGGCAAAGACGAGAAGTATGGTGTGGAGCTGCAGTGAAATGCTCACTTACTTTTAATAGTGTAGCATGAAACTGTCCGACTGTCGTATCAGCCAAGCAGATCATGCACTCAGTGAATATATGCTTGAGTTACCAATCCCAATCGTTGTTACGAAGGAACGATCGTAAAAGACAACAGGAAAAATCACTCGGCCAGATTTTAACGCGATAGCGTTGAAGTCCCCATTACCCGAGAAAGTACAGCGTCGACATTGTCGGTGTTGTGAGCTAAAAATAGTGTGGCGTAGGGTGGCCCAGCTGGGCATCTGCCGAAGAAGCAACCTAGGAGGGCCACCAAGGTCACGGGACCTTGTGACGTCATCGCAACCTGCCCAACAGATTTTGAGCGAACTGACCACCATTGCAGGTAGCTGTTAGGGATTGTTCGCGAGAGGTTGCTCAGGAACAGCAACCTGGGTCGCACAAGCCCCACCGATGGCAGCGCCTTCCATCTTAGGGCAGCGGCGCATTCATTGCGGAAGGAGTGGTGTGAGGACTCCCAGGGACCAATGAATGTAAAGTTGAGAATGACTAATTTCCATTATATGGGCATTAACTCATTAACTCTATCACGTCATATTCTTAAGGCGGAGCTTATATGTCCGCTCCAATTTTTTATAGTATACTAAAACATGTGCAACAACCACGTTTTTTTTTTTTAATTCCGGCATTTGTGTGTGTACGGGGCTTGCTTATCCCGCTGCCAAGTGCCAGCCGAAATGCACGCTAGATCATTTTTTTACGGGGGAGCCATTATTGCGAGCCCACCCTGAGTAGTTGTATGCCACAACCCGTTGTAGTTCTTGGCAAAACCCGAAAGAAAATTCCAACTAATCCAAGCCAATCCAATTGCAAAAGAGAGAAGAGGAGAAAGAAGAATAGCAGAAGAAAAAATAATCAACTAAAACAACGATAAGAAGAAAAAAAGGAGAACAGAAAGAAGAACATAAACAAGAAGAGGGAGCAAAGAAGAAGAATTAGAAGACGGAACAGAGAATACGAATGAAAGAAGAGATGAAGAAGGAGGAGAAAATGGAGGAACGCCGTCGCGGAGAGAGAAATGGACATGAGACTTCCCGCAGAACATTTTAACTGATCTAGAGCCGTGTTCAACCAGCAATTTTATTCACTTCATAAGGACTACATTATGACAAAATTTCTTGAACCTGTTCCGGCACCCAGAATCGACGCACATAGGTACTCTAGTTTAGATGCCAATTATTCTTTAGCTTGCATTGCATGGCAAGCCTTCGAAGCTCACAAGCTAGTCACATTAACGCAAGTCTATACCTATTCGAGGACGCGAGTATATAGCGCGCTTACGCTCGACGTGAAGATGGCTTCTGGAGCACGTGTGCGAGTGTCAAATAAGGCGAACTCATTAAATGACTCATTAAGCAACTAACTCAATCTGAATCGCGGTAACACTACAAACACATCATAACTCTCAAAACAAAGCGTTAGCGTCAAAAGGTGACAAAACGTATTAGACCAAAGATCCACCGCAGTGCTGGCCCGGAGCGGTAACTTCCGGGTGACGCTTCGAAAAGCACCACAGTTCCGTGTGGAGTGTCTGTCGGTATCCAGCCTGCAGGGAGGCGTTATTCGGGCAGGAAAGTCGTTACGCTGGGAACTCCAGCGCAGCCGTTACGACGCGTTATCTGGCAGTGCCGCCATCCTCCCGTTTCTCTCGGTGCCCGCTAACTGCGATGCGCCGGCAAAGCTGTCTCCGCACGGGGGCTTAATTGCCGTCTCTAATCTGCCACTCTCCCGTGAGGCCAATGGGTTTCTCTCCACTCTAGCGGGCGCCCGCGTTATCTTCTCTTGTGCGACAGGCCTAATCCTTCCGCGTCGCAGCCTTCCTTTCTGGTGCAGCCGCGTTTCTTTCACGCACGTTTGTTGAGTCTCTGTCTTTCGTCGCTGTTTCGTTAGTGTTTCCTTAGTGTCTCTCGACGGGTGCTAGTCAGACATATGCTGTCAAGGCGCTTACGTAAAGCCCTGGGCGACACGCGTATGTCTTCTGCAAAAGTTGTTCCCAGAGTGAGTTGGTGAGGCTGCACAAACACACCAACCAGAAGGAACGAGGCGCAGCCACAAGGAACAGCCCTTCTCGTACCGCACTTGAAAAACATGTCAGAATCAATTCCTTTTCATGCAACGAAAATAAATGCGCCAAGAATCCCTAAAATGTCGAAACATGAAAAATCCCTCCAATGTGGCAAGGTTCCTGCGGCGGACTCACAGGTTACTGGCGAAACGAGAAGTTTCATGGATTTCGGAATTCCATTAAACTTATGACGTAAAGAGGCTGGCGTCAGGACTATCGTTACTGTTTGAATGGCGGTCTAGCAAAGCCTCAGAGATCTGCGCACAAAAAAAAAACAACCGGGTTTGAGCACCGCAGTTAGCTTGCGAAAATAGCCCGAGGTTGCGGTACTTTTATTTCTTTTTTTTGTCTTTCCTAATATACAAAAGCCCTGTTTTCTGTTAGAGTCGGTTTTGTCCTTAAAGCACGGTATAACTTATTGATACAAGTCAAATCAAATTTCTCCTCAGCGTCCATTTAGGCATTTACTGCGCAGTGACTATAAATCTAGCATTCAAGTTTGCTTCGTTTAGGAGTTAGTGTTTCCCTGCATTGCGCGCACTTAAAACAATGCATCCTCAAACTGGAAGCCAAGCGGGCACCCTGTATGTTGCTTTTCCTAAAATGCACTTCTCGTTTGGGAGGATGTGCTTACTCTTCACTCTAGC
This sequence comes from Amblyomma americanum, assembly GCA_030143305.2. Taxonomy (NCBI): domain Eukaryota; kingdom Metazoa; phylum Arthropoda; class Arachnida; order Ixodida; family Ixodidae; genus Amblyomma; species Amblyomma americanum. The sequence continues at coordinate 18,098 of JARKHS020016157.1, read as the reverse complement.
GGCACGGGCTACTTTCACGGGATACACAACAGCTGCAGAAAACCGCGAACCTTCTATGAACACAGTCAGTAATGTGAGAACCTTGAACACCGCTACAGCTGCGCATAATTGGTAGATTTTTCGACGCACACTACATGGCCCCGAGCCACAACAGGAACCCTGCTGCCCTCTTTTGCAGGAGCATGGATAGGATGTGTAAAACATCGTTCAGAAAGCTTGTAGGTTTACGGACGACATATTGAAGCTGGCATATGTTGATAGACTACGGATGAATTCTGACCACAAAGAGGCCACTCGAATAGATTCGAATATACGGTGGATAACTCGAGATAACTAAATAAAGTTGCCACCATCACCGGCCGATTCCGGAAGTGAACTGCGTGCGTCGACGCTGAATTATGCGGATCACTGAGGCTATGCTGCACCACCATTAATTCAAAACGACGACAACCAGTCCTCGGTGCAGACGTCGCGATTTTAAATCGAGTGACGGGGAACATTTCACATTCAATTTTCTGATCAATAAAAGCGTATTATGCTGTCGGACAAACGTTAACATACACACAAAGATATAGAGAATAGATATTTACCGAGAACAGTCGTGTGAAGGATTGGTCCTCAATGCCTCTTTAAGCACCGCAAAGTATGTTTGGGACTGTAGTTAAACTACCCCGCTGAAATGAGATTACGAAAAAAGATGACCACGACCACTGAGGCGAAACGTCAGCGATTGGCCATTCAAAGGACGCTTCGAGGCTTTGTACAGACAGCTGCAATATGAAATGAAATGGACTGTCCGCATTCAACCAATGATTACTCCGTAAGCATTATCAAAGAGCACACTTTTCCTTCTATTGTAAAAACTTTTATTCTGAACAGGTAAAACCCATGAGACAATTTCAACTTCTGTGGTGAAAAACAGAACTCATTTTTTTGTTGTGTGTGTGTGCACAGCGGCAGTTCTCTTCGATATTGTAGATGCCTGTTTTATTGTTGACGACTAAAAACGATGCACGAAATGAACACGATGAATGATGAACTTGTTTGTTCCGTAGTCGTGTTATGATTCGCAGGCTCAATAACATGACAAGTAGCAAAGGCCTGGTTTTGAGGGGGATTAAACTATTCGTACTCCTTGTTCCATCCTCCTCGTAGTAGAATTCTTATTCTACCAGCACAGTGCAGCAGCATTATATAACCACGTGCCACTAAGAATAACAAGTTAGGTCGTCAGCTATTGCCCACATATATCTCCTTTTTTAATAGCATGCCAGAAAACACTGTTTACCATGCTCTCCAAATTGAACTCCTCTGGCATTTCTTCAGAATCTAAAAGTCTGTTCTTCCAGAATTGATACCATTTGAGTACATCTTTCAAATAGAGTGAAGCAAATAGCTCGCTTTCCTTTGCGTCCAAAAAAAACTGCCAGCGGGAAGTTGAATAGCAAGTGCAGGTGCATACGTTGCTGACTAGAAAATCACTTTTATTTTTGTTTCTCGTGGTTAAATTTTAATATAAGATGCGAACACTAGAATAGCATATTACTGGAGATAGCCAAAGAACCTTGCATATTGTTTAAACAAAAATATTCGCTCCATAAAAATATACAGCTTTCGTCATCAACTGCAACGCCGGCCTGAAAACCAAGAAAATCTTGCACGAAAAGCAGAACTTCCTCCCTCGGTAATTTATGGGAGGAAACAGGGGCGTAAATACAAAGGAAAACGACAACTCGTACACAACGCAAACTAGAAGTGAGCCAAAGTGGGCCGCATATTCACTTACACAAATTGAAAATGAAATATGGCTCGCATACGTCATGGAGCGCGGCAGTACGAAAGCTTCCGGCATGAGTGGCAAGCAATGTTTACGCTCTGAAAGGGGAATTCGGCCCGGAAATGCTAAGCACAATGCGCGGAAGACGATTGTGGAACTCGGATAAAGCCATTTTTCTCGGCCTCCTTTGCTTATTCACCGCATAGACTGGCTGCGACTTGTAGCTTCAACTGCAAGCCGAATTTTTATTTATTTACCGTGGCGTTCTTAGGTAATTCCTCCGTATATTGAATGACTTTAGAGAACTGCCACAAAGATCGACTGACAAATAAAACTTCTATATCAACCTCGGGCCTAACTCAAGTGCGGGCGTGCGCACTCACTTGAGGTGAAGGAAATAAAGCGAACGGCTTAGCTATTGCTGCTGATTCTTCACTTCGGCTGACAACTGAAAATATGTCTTGAAATGTTTATAAATGAGAAAAATATGGGTACACCTAAGCAATTATCATGATGTGTAAATGCGAGAATAAGTGTAACTGACTCACTGGATCAGCGGACACCTCAATCGCGCGATGAGTAGGCGATGGCGTCGAACTCAGATTGAGGCAATTATGCGCCTATCCTTTACTCAAAACCAGCGGAAGGTTTTGACTTCGTCGATTTTGAGGAAAGGCAAGGCGCACAACTCACTACCTGGATCAGTGGACACATCAATAGCGTCTACCACTCCAGGACGGATGATGACGTTATTTGCGTGCCGCGTTCCGCCACTGGTTCTGATGACGTCGGGGCATTCGCACAATGAGCCAAGTAATGCTTTCTCATTAAAAAGGGCGAGTTGATTTTGAGGAAAAGGCGTATAACTCACTCCCTGGATCAGTGGGCACATCAATAGCGTCTACCGCTCCAGGACGGATGATAACGTCATTTGCGTGTCACGTTCCGCCACGGGTTTCTGATGACGGCGGGGTTTTCGCACAATGATCCAAGTAATGCTTTCTCATTGAAAAGGGCGACCTTTAGAGGATTCAGGAAACGTCAATAAATGCCACTTCTCCCGTCACGCCTGTGCGCGAAGGTAAAAAGTGATAGTAGCACAGCGGCTATCACCACCTACATTCATCCCCTACCCCGCGAAAGTTACCTCTTCTTCATAAAGGCAAGCGGCGCCAAAATCCACACGAGACCGTCACTCCAAGGTTGATAGTATGTGTATTGGGGTAACGCTCAGTATACAGTGAAGAAACAATGGTACCGATGTCGTGAGTATGGGAGGTATGTGATATGTGGCTTGATAACATTGATTTTCGCCAAGATAATAGCTCAGAGGCATTAAAGAGCTTATATATGACCATCCAGATACGTGCATGATTATGTGACCATTCATGTCAAAGAGCACAGAAGAGATTAAATTAATTTTCATAATTTTTTATACAGCCTAGTGTAAGAGAATTTCAAAGTGCGTGTGCATGCTTGCGTACACCAGTCTATTTTTTTAACCACCTGGCGTTACTTGAGAGCTGTGCAACAGCTTCGCGGCGGACTGGCGCACTCGTTCACTATTCCGCCTCTGTAGTTCTCTTATTTACTTACGTTTGTAGTTTATAAATTGAAAAAATTGCTATCAACAATTGAAGCCTTAAAAATTCTATTGCCATAGTGGTGACAGCAATGAGGCAGAAAGCGAGGCTGCAGTGCAGAAAGACAACCTTTTTTACTTAATAAAACCTCGTGCTCTTTCTCTCACTCCCTCTCTATAAAACATCCGTTCAGATAAACGCAGTGGCAGTGGTAATGACCTAGAAATAAAAATTATTTCACCTCCAACTAGAAATAAAGAATACAAATTTTCTTGCGAAATTGAGTTTAGACGGATTTTGTAAAGCTGGCTTCACCAAATGCTTTGCTGATAGTGGCGGTGCATACTCTACAGGACTAAAGTCACTCGGCGGCTGGAGCGGATCAAGATCGCAGTCACTGCCGGCCGTGCTCAGTGGTATGACTGTGCTTGGGTGGATGCTAATGAATAATTACTCGTTTATTTCAGTTTATAAATACAACAGGCTACTTCCGAGGTAAAATATGTGATGCACTAACAACCGTCTCGAATACCGCATAATCAGCCGCGCGCGACCATCGTTTTTTCAAAGTGTTCCAACCGCTCCCCCTTAGCAAGAGCACTATTAAGGCCATTTCACGGCAACCAAGAATAAGCTGATAAAAAAACTACATAAAGCGTCACCTAGAGCTAAAAATTGCAAATTTCTGTGCGAAACTCGCGAGTTTAGGGCGAGTTCATAAAGCTGGCTTCACCCGAAGTTTCTCTGCTAATGACGGTGCACCCTTTACAGGACTATATTCACGTCAAGTCCAGACTAACATTATATTCTGTTCGAGCGCAGCCGTAATAAGATAGTAATGTAGATGAAAAAGTATTTAGTATGTGACGGAAATATTATGCAGCTGCGAATTCACCGAAACTTGTACCACGCGGCTGTAGGTAAAAATAACTGTATCAAAACAAGTGTTAACGAGCAGTTGGCCACGAGTGTCCGCTATTGTCATACTCTTTTGCCTTAAGACAGACGATGGATTCAGCTTCACTGTATATTAACACGTAGCCGATTCACCCAAGCCTCAAAAAGATATGCAAACGAGAGTACGAGAATCTCAGGACGTCTGCTTCTTTCAAAATATATGCCGGAAAAGCGGAAGGCCGAGTCACCACCGGGGGCCGCACCAAAACACCGTCGCGACTTAGGCTGAATGATGGAAACCAACTCCTCCCCTCCCTGATTTTTATTTCCATTTACGCGGCGGAAATGAAGGCGTTGGGCCGAGACATTAGGTGCTTTTTTTAAAGCAGAATGAGGCCACTGCGGATAAAAAGCAAGCAGTCGCATAGCTGAACAAATGGAACACTAGCTTATGGCGAACTTCACTGGTCGATTTGGATGGAGCAGGGCGCTGAACGCGTGACGTAGCGATCGATTCTACCACAGGGCGACCTAATCCTGATCAACCGGCGAAACACATAATTTGGCAGGGAGAATGACGTAACCTGTCAGGCAAAACCGATTCCGCAAGTTGGGGCGGACATCCACCCACCTATTTTCATTTCAGCCGCGCTTCACGATGAACAGCGATGATGACTCAGTTAGTCTCAATCCGCACTTAGCTTATGAGATCCGCCACGTTTTTCCACGCACGACCACCAGGGCTAAACACCGGGAATGACTGCGTGCCCTGCGTATGTAAACGTACCTCTGATTTCTTCCACGTTCAGTTGCGCGCTGCGGTGGCAGTGTAGTCGGCGTTTTTTGACCGCTTATAAGACGATTCAGGAAACAAAGTTTTAATAAAGACCTCCTTGGGGATATACCGGGTGTTCTAAGATGCTCCGAGATTTTAAAATAGGCTTTTTGTCTCAGAAAAGTGCTTTTCCCGGCATATCATTGTCAGCGGTGTAGCGCCTATGAATATAGTCAAGACGTGCGAACTAGGAGGCTGTTTAACTACATTTGAATATGTCGTCTTATACCTATTACTGTTAGTCTCGTTATTTATCTAGAGGCGTATAGCTCCCCATAAGTAATATTCACATGAGCTGTAGAATTTCTAAAACGGAGTTACCCTCGGCGCTGTCGCTCAACACATTTTGGCTATTTCGACGAATTACCTGCGCTGAAGGGGTTTCTTTGCCTGCAAGCTTTACTAAAACGCAGGTATGTTGGCGCAATTCAGGCAAAATTAACTGGGCCGTAGCGCCAAGGATAAATGCGTTTTCGAAATTTTAAAAACTGATATGGATACTACTTCTCAATAAAAAAGGACACTAACAATAGGAGATAAAAATTTAACTATCAATAATGGTCAACCGACCGACCAATTAGCACATCTTAGGTGTACTATGATGCGCTAAACCACTGAAAATGCTATGTTGCACAAAACTCGAAAATCCTACTTTTAAATATCGTCAGTCCCTCCTTTATCCTTTCCCTTATGGCGCGATTGAGGTGTCCGCCGAGATATGAGACAGATACTGCGCCAATTCCCTTCCCCAAAAACCTATTTATAATAATTTAAAACACGTTAGGTGAAACACCCGGAACACTTCAGCATTGTTGCTTGTGCTGATGTCTGAGCTGCTCTAATTACTATCCGAATTCATCTCGGCGCGAAGCATAAATACTCCAATTGACAGCACACGACACCAGCGCCAGATATGTAAACAAACAACCAAGGAGGTTGTCAGGCGATTTTTTTAAAACACGCTAAGAACAGGCAAACGCGGTCTGGTCATTCCGGAAGGGACGGCACTGTCCCCTTGAAGTTTTTCCTAAATCCACCACTGCTTGGCTGATCAAGAGAGCATTCCGCCACTAAACAAGTTGCTCTGAAATGGCCAGTGAAACTCGTCAACCCAATCTAGATCGCCCCGTGGAACATGCATTCTCTGCCATGTAGCAAGAAAAATTAGTCCAGATCGACCAATGGAATGCGGCATTAATCACCTTTAGAGGTCTGTCCAACTACCAGGCAAATACATAAAAAAAATTTACAGCCCAAAGCAGACGCTTTGTTTGGAGCTTGGGGCTCACCTCTTGAGGTGAGAATGATTTACGCCTCAGGCGCTGGAGATACTTGCAGTTGATGTATGCATGATGATGGCAGAGTAAATCAGGATACCTATTTAAGCTTTGGGAGTCCATGGCAGAGAAAGAGGACAGCAGGATGAGATTCCTGACAACGCAAAACAAAGTGAACAGGGTTTGAACGAGGAGCCCCAGTGCGCTTAGCCAACGTTCCGACAAGAGGATGAAGGCAGTCCTCTTGTCGAAACATTGGCTAAATACACTGGGGCTCTCCCTTCACATATTGTTAAATTTTTTGTGATATTTAAGCGGTAGCTATTCTATAGAAGATTGCATGCCAGCACATGAACCTACAACACTATGAGTGTAGGCGAATAAAAAAATGGATTATATTGAAGATTGGAATCCCGCCATCGTGCGGTATACCCCTAGAATCTCCTCTCTTTTAAGAAATGAAGATCAGAAACGAACAATATGCAAAAGTGGAAGGCAAGAAAGCAAGTCAACTTCCGACTAGGGTCCCTTTCATCGCTCTGTTTACTTGTTAGCGCAGACAGTCAGTGTAAAACTAAATGTATTCTCGATTAGCTGTAACGACGTAAGTGCTCCCACAAAACGGATTATTTTTCACATAGACGACCTGTAACAATTATGGGACGCGTTTTTGAACAACGCCATCTAACGATAAACAGTCACATTGAAAACAGCAGTGAAAGAGGTCGACAAGATTTGAGGACAGTGCACACCAATGAATAGGCGAAGGCTCAAGAGCAACAACGGGTTCATTTAAAAAAAACTGCCCTGCAAGGACGACCAGCAAGGTATTAGATGTAGCTGGTCAGAACTTTTGTGCTCATAGCGAATCCAAAGTGTGTCAGTCACCCATAGTTGGAGGGAGAGGACGCGTGGAAGATCTCATGTCGTTCTGCAAGGTAGAACCTGCCACTTCTAAAGACTTTCTGGTTAAAAGCACGTTTCAGTTCTTTTCTTTTTTTGTTGCAGTTAATCATGCGTGAATACACCTTTGGTTTACCTTAATTCATACTTTTCCCATCTGCGCTTCTCTATCTGCGTAACTGAGCTCTCCTATGCCGTCCTTATTTCACTTGTTGTGAAGGACTCGAATTCTTTTATTGAAAATCACTTTTTTCCAGCCCTACCATAATAAAAGGTAAAAACGTCTGAACACCCGACTACCTCACTTCTTACATGCCTGTTTAAAAACTCTTCCACGAATGAATGTTATTGCCTTTGCGCGGAACCAGCCGGTACACTCAAGTGCCACTGCCTGCTGATTGAAGAAACAAGGCAAGTTGAATAGGTCTAGAAAATATTCCGCTGTATCAAGTAAAAAAATAATTCAAGGAGGATTGTACGACAGTCGCTCCAGCTGTCGTGAGGTGTTTCCTCTGCGCATACTCTCTGCCGGAAAAAGGAGGATTAAGCTCTGCACGGAATGCGAAGGCTTAGATATAAGCGCTCGTAACAACTGATTTCTATGCACGAAGCTGCAGATTTTATAGTAGTGCCCAGGCCTGCAACCCAGCGGCTTCATACCGCTCGTTCGATGAAACATGGATCAGATCCGCCCGATCCTGCGCGCCTGCGCGTTTCACAGAGTGCAGTTCAAACAGCTCCCGCCGCGTTGGAGGATGGCGCGTGAAAAGTGAATGCAACTCGGCCAGAAACGAGGCTAGGCCGGCGCCTGAGGCGAAATGATGTTGAACCCGCATAGAGCTCGAACTGATGTAAGAAGCCCCAGGAAAAGGCACAGCTAAACTAAGCTCTGTAGCGCACTCGAATCGGAGTGGGAGCTTGCTTTGTATCTATAAAGTACAAAGAGCTCATAGAGCCGATCTGACAGAGGCCTCGGGTGAGTTTAGTTTGGTTCGCCTCTGTGCCCGGCTTCCTCTGTTCTTCAGTCGATACGGATCGGGGAGCGGGATGTGAAGGGAGAGGGGTTTAATGCGTGACTGATCTTCCTCAATGTTCGACGGAACTGGGGAAAGCACAGGTAGTTTCGAACAAAAGGGAACGACGCAATGTTTACCTCTAACTGCCCCGAGGGTGCACTGGCTGCGTTTGAATGCGACAAGGCCTTCAGAGTTGACGTCGAAAGACTGCGTACCACACCCAGTTCTTGAACACAGAATTAGTCCTTTTGTAAGCAAGGTAATTCCTCCTAATTTACAGATGACTGCTATTTTTTTAGTTTGTTGAGGGGCAGAGATAACGAAGCAAATCAGTCAATTAAGAACGAAGAAGTTGCACGATACGTACAAGTTCAAAATTCTTGCGTAATGTGAGCATGTCTCAACGCACCAAAGTGTTTACAATGGAGAAGATTATAAAATAAATGCAATAAGGAGATATTAACTTGATATGAATGCACATAAGTCTCACGAAAAAATGCATTTATTCATGCATCCTCAGTCAGTCATTAATTTAGCGACTGATAAAAAGGCGAACCTCTTTTTAGCCTGCGGCAGTCCTTGTTGTTATCGCTAGCCATTTTTCGAGGATTTATGCTGAATCGCATTGACATTCTACAAGACATCGTAAAAGTACTTTCATCTTGAACAGCTTTTCCTAGAAAGAAGAGAGGTCATTCTGTATACAATACTGTATACAATCAGCTTACTTTCGATTGCCGAGTATCGGAGGGGTAGAAATTCCACCTGTCCATGCTGATGAGGTTGCCAGCAAAAATAAAGCCCTGAAAGAAAAAAAATTGAGAGGGACACTTAATTTCACTATGTGCTGGTAATGCGATAGCATTAGAAGCAGTTAATGCTTTGAGAGTAAGTGGCGTCACTTTCATTCTGGTGACGTAACTTCCCTCCATCCAACGTCCAAACTCAATGACCGACGACGTGATTTTGGCCCCATGGGGCTTCTAGTGCTTTTATGCTTTCAACAAAAGACATGCCAAGCAATAAAATATGCTTTATGGCTCCTTTGCACGCAGTACAAAATCTCTGACGGAAAATAGAATTTATTTGCAGCGAAGAAACTGTAGTAGTATAAGGTTAGGGCAAAAAAATCAGATTAACCCCCCCCCCCCGCCCATATCTTTTGCATTCCTTTGGAAAAAGAAATGAAAATAAACACAGAAAGAAAAAGAAAATTCCGCGTCTAGTTCTGTGATATCGCTAAAATTAAAAGCAACTGCATGAAACATTGGCTCGGTGTCCCCTCGCACTGTGAGCAGAAAGCTTCCTAAATTGTTGTTTTACTAATAACTCGTTTAATAAAACTGATTCAATTTAAACAATGCGACTCCTATCGAGGAAAACCTCCTATAAATGTTCTGCAAATAATTTCACGAGTCTAGTACCAAACATTTACTTCCAATAATGTTATCACATTGGCGAGATTCGCGCTACTAAATCCACTTATTCTGCACAGAGTGGGCAATGTCGCGGCGTGGCTATTTTGTGGGACCCGAGTCTGTGTTTTAGCCAAGCACTAGCCAAGCCAAATATGAACTTCATAGCTCCCGACAGCGCCATTACGTTTTCTACGCGGTACAGAGCAACCTTGTAGCGCCACGTAACGAAAAATAGGAGAGTATTTGTGAGAATGGATAACAGCAGAATTAAAAACGCGTGTTGCCATTTGTTCCCTGGTGCTACGCATTATCTCTGCGGTTTTGATTGACCAAAAAGCAGTTCGAATCACTATCATAGATGAGAACGTTTCCTCGTATTTCTTCTTTTTAAATACCGATAGTCCAACAGCAAACAAGTTATTTCCCATTTGCCCCAGGCATGCGTTACATTTTAAGGCGAAAGCCTTTCTTGGCTCGTGAGTGGCGTGGACGGAATTTGTAGACGGAAGTGTTTGACGGAAGCTGTCCGCACGAACTGCCAATCATAAGTTGTGTGGTAAATAAAACAAAAATGTAAAGGTTGATCAATCAACAGTTCTTAAGCAACATGTATGTAATGAAAGAGAAAAACCAGGAATAAAATAAAGACAAAAGGTAAAAACAAATAAATTAATATAAAATAAAAATAAAGCAAATAAAAAGAAAATGAAAATAAGGAAAAAAAGAGGACCGGGAAAGGCTTTTGCATATGCGCTCACAGGCGGATTTAAGTGCAGTCCTCTAATTTTATGTTGCTTTCAGCCAAAATATTCTTTTCAACCCCACGTGCAAGAACTGTTATTTTTCTTGTTTTTTTTTAGCCGACAACTAACAGCAAGCGCAACATTTTTCATTTCTTTTGCGCGTGTTACCTTTCAGGTTGCTTTCTAGAAGCTTTTCAGACAAACTTCTAGTGTTGTCTGCTCCCCTCTGCACAGATTGGGGTGCGGAAATATTCTTTCCGGCATTTTGCGAGGGAAATGAAGCGCTGTTTAAGAAACATGCACAGAGTGTGGCGCCTCTTCTTCCTAGAGGCAATTTTTGAGAAACTATGACTGATGTGGCGTAGAAGCACGTGACATTTTGTTTCCGCTTTGGAAAAAGTGCTGCAAACAAAAGCAAGAATTTCCGTCTCTCGCATATATATCGAGCACGAACAGTGAATATTCTGTCATATCATAATATGAGAGCACGTTATAGCAGAGAACTGGACGTGAAACGCCGAGAAAACTGCTAACCTAGCACCAAAACAGAAGCATTTTATTAATGTCACAGCATTATATGGTTATGACGCGTCAGTAAAAAAGTGTCCGCAAATCTTGTCCGCACGAGTTGTGTCGTTTTGTTGAAATAAATGTGCAAACGTTTGATTGCTTAGGTAGCGGGTGAGTAGACCTTGCAATGGGAAAAGTTTGGTTGATGAATTGCAATTTGTTAATTAATAAACTTAATTAATGAAAATAAATGCTATGTTTTGCAGCAGGATTTGTGTGACTGATTCGATGAAAAGCGATGTAAAAGCGTGAGAAGGCTTACTTAGTATAAAAAACAAAAAGAAAATAAAAACAATAAGAACAAGAAATAAACAATAGAAAAATTAAAAATGGAGGGAGAACAGTGAGGAAAGAGAAAGGCTTTCGCATTTCTGCTTTTAAGCCGACTTAAGAGCAATCCTGTATTTTTTTTATTTGTAGCGATGAAACGGTTTTCATGCATTTCACAACGGGTAATTTCTCGAACACTCAAGGTCACAAACTACTCGTTGAATTCTAAATCGGAGTGTTTGTGTGCATTTTCTCTAAGTGATCACTCTGCACTTGAAATGAGGTGTTTAAGTTAAGCAACAAATAAAACACACGATCACATATGCGCCGCTGCATCGAAAGTACGAAAGCTGCAGCTACTGCGATAGTGTATGCCTTATGCTGATTTAACGTCCCAAAGCAACTCATGTAATGAAGGACACCGTAGTGAAGGGCTCCACAAATTTCGACCATCTGGGGTTCTTTAACGTGCACTGACATCGCACAGCACACGGGCCTCTAGATTTTCGCCTCCATCGAAATTCGACTGCCATGGTAGGTATCGATCCCGGGTGTTTCGGGTCAGCAGCTGAGCGCCATAACCACTGAGCCACCGCGGCAGCTCGCGACTGCGATAAGCCACGCACCGTATGGTAAAGTAACTTTCATTTCTTTTACTCATCGACTCAAACAGTTAATCACCCGACAAATTTTGCTTTGTCTTGGATGCGCGCATTAAAACGTGCCAGGATTCTCTTCCACGCCATCAGTACTCGATTAGCGCAGATGTACAGGGTCGGTCAAAAGTTCCCAGGCCACAGTGTCTGCTTTTGAGTGCTACAGTCGGGAATTTACGACACCCGCGAAGCCTAAAATCTTTATGGAGGATAAAAGAAGTATCATTCTCACCTTTGTGAACCTTGATAGCTTTATTGATATCACAAGTGGCAGGATATGCCGCTGAAAAGCAGACCCTGTGGCCTGGGAACTTTTGACCAACCCTGTACATGCAAAGACTAAAACACGTCTCCAGTTCCGAGAAATAACCTGAAAACAAGACTGCTGCCTTCAGGTTCGTGTGGGGTCACCCAAATCTCTAAAGATCAAGAACGAATTCGAAAAAAAAAACGAACACGTGCAAGGGCGGAGGTTCCACGTAAGGGTCGTTGCTTTTAGTGCTAGTGAAATACTGTGGATTCGCGTTTTGTTCTCTGTATGAACGGACCCGGAAAAGCGTCGCATACATCACGTTGTTGCTACAGCCGCCGCCGCCGGAAAATTCTGGCTAAGAATACTTTGTTTCCACCTTCGATACAGATGCACTTTCCCCGTTTCTTCTTAAACAAACCTACGCCATCTTTCAGGGCTCTAGTGAGATCGAGTATGGCTCTTCCTTTCAGAATTCCACATGACTCTTTCTGGAGGCCCCGATGTCACACTCAAACAGCGTGGCTTTCCCAACTTTATCCCGCGTCGACATGGCTTGGCGATGTGGCTTTCTCATCTTTATGGGCTGAAAAAAAAATACATGCAAACACGCGCACGACAAATGGTGCTTCCTGTGGAGAAACCGTGGGCCGGTCCGTCTCCGCCGCCCAGATAACATATATCGATATTGATAGCCGCCGGAAACGGATGCGTCAAAACACGGCGCCCTTCGCATTCGGTTGTCCCGACGTCTCCATCTACGTCCGCGGGAGGCGCTCCGGTCACCCCTTCAGAAAGACAGAGCTATTTGTTTCTTGACTGCAGTGCGGCGAGGACGAAGGCAACGAAGACGATTTATGCGACGGTGTCGGGCGCAAGAACGCCTCGTTTCCTTCAGCGCAGCTCGCGATCGCGTTTCGCATCAGTCTTCGATTCATGATCGGAAGAAGGAAAAACCAGTAGTTTGCCTTTAGCTGTAACAGCCGCATTGCTAGTGACCGGGGCTGTATGAACATGTTGGGCTGCTGTAAGAATATGATGTACACAGTAAAGATTTGATTAAAGGTGGGCGCATTTTTCAAATCAGAAAAGTTACAATGTTGCTTTCCACGTAGCAGTGACAAAGTGCTGTGCGAAGCATGCAGGCATACAGAACTAGTAGAGACAGAAAGTGGGCGTACATTCTACGCTAACTATTCATACCTGAGGTGTCTGTGCCACAAGGTATCTTGTTTGTTATCTAGACAGGATAACCAATCAAAAGACACAGGACTAGAAGGAGGAGCTGACCAGGCTGCGACCCTGAAATCTAGCTGGGACTCGTGTGCCGGGCCAGGACGGCACCCAAACCCAACGGATTCCTGAACTAAGAAACCGAACAATCACCCTTAACAAAATCCTCGATCACTCATTCATCACAAAACCAGTAGGTCGCTCACTCACTCATCACCATACCATTCACTCACTTACACACCCACATAATCACAATCAATCGCTCACACACTCACTTATTCATGCTCCCAAACTCACTCTCTTCTCACCCACATGCTCACTCATTCACTTACTCCCACTCGCTCACTCAGCATTACTCTATCCCTGACTCAAAACTCACTCATCCCTCACACACTCATTTGTTACTCGCTCATTTATCACTCGCAAACTTATTCCCCCATCAACAACCCCGTCAAACATTGGTGCAGTCACTATTTCAACTCTAGCATGCACCTATTAGCTAATTCCCTCGCTCGCTCACTCACTCACTCAGTCGCTCACTCACACATTCACTCACTCACTCACTCACTCGCTCATTTACTCACTCGGCTCACTCATTCCTATGTTCACTCAGTCACTCTCCCTTTCCCTGAGATGTGCACGCGAGTGTGTGCAGGGAATGAACTCGCGTTTTCCTCCATGGATAATATTCCTGGCTGCCGAACCTTCGCCGAGAGAGCACTCCCGCCGAGCCCGTGCAGCCCCGGGAAATGCAGCATAACACGGTTCTGCCGGTGTCACCCTAGCATGCTTCCTGAGCTCGCGACGAGGGTCACAGAAACACGAATTAGACGAACGACTCAAAGGAAAACATAGAGATTCGTGAATCGGCAGAGTGAACGTATAGAGAACCCTGTTATGGGCTACCGTCACCACACTTTCGCTACTTGGAAGCGGCGCACAAAGAACAATGGTACCAGGAAACGAGAACAGAGAAGATAAACATCAACTCAAGGAATAACAATAAAATATCAGGAAATAAATTAAAGCAGTGAAAGAGCGGACGTAAAAACAGCTGTGATGTCTTACTCAGTCGCTAAGTGTTGTTTTCTCAGAAGCCCCTCGTGGTGTTTTGCGACCCTTGGTGAAGTCAGACGACATGATGTTGCAAGGTTTTTCCTGTTGCCCAGAAAGAAAACTGGCCCTTGAATCGGTTATCTACCGGAAAAATGTAGGCGAATGAAAAATTCGTATTTGGCGTGACTAATGTTTAGCCGAAAGTTAAAGTTCGTTGATTCACATGCAGGTTTTGTCAATTCAAAACTTCTAGGAGAGCCATATTGCTTTATGAATACGGTCAAAGCCGAGCGTTTACTGCGTGAAGACACTGTATTGAAACACAAAAAAGCGTTATGTTTCAGTGAGATTAATTCGCACAAACTAGCAGAATTAGCTAAGTGTTTCGTAAAATTGAGGCCCTGGAACGAACAGTTCAAAGGTTTCTTTTATTGTAGCGCCACTTTTAACTAATTCGACCAATGTTGATTGTTATATAATTACGCACGGCAAATTAGCTCCGTGTATCTTAAAGGCACCTGGAAGGAAAATTGGAGGGGATCTATATCAATAGGTTACCACGTTCTTAACTCAGAGACAACTCGTACTGAAAATGAAGCTTTTATAGTCTAGAAAAGAGGCAACAAAATGCAGATACCGCCTTCAGCGGTCGACTGCACAAGTAAAATGCGTGCGCCTGCACCAATTTTTGCAAAAATCCTAGAGATTGGGCTACCCCGCCATTCACTTAAAAATGGTGGCAACTCACCCTCTTCGCTAAGAACGCCGCAAGCTTGAACCTATTGGCGGGAAAATTCCATTTATTTTCTGTGCAATTAGTGCGTCTTTTCTTATTGTACAACATCCAACATATGAAATAAAGAGCCAAGGAGTCAATTTTTACTGCGAACAATAACTGCGTGTGGTCCACAGTGTCCTTAATTTAGGAGCGGGGGGGGGGGGGCATATTTCTGAAGCTGTATTCCCGTTTTCAAGTCAAGCACTAACCATCTTAATTGTGACGTTGTTCATTCCACGCATTTCCTTGGTGAAGAAACCATCCTTGGTGAAGAAACAAAGAACTCAGAATTGATGGTGGTGGTTCTTTCCATCCAGACAGTTTTCAAAAGCGCTAAGCCAAAAGTCCCAAGGCAAATAGGTCTATTGTCGGCTACAACTCAAGATCGCTGCGAAAAATTTCCGTCAAATTAAGCCTCCATTCAATGGCGTCGACCTACCGAGATGACGTCACCGTTCATTCCCCCCCCTCCCCCCCCCCGTATCTGCTACTTTAATATTGCAGGGGGCTGGCAGTGTCCCCGGATTAACAGGGGATTAACCGGATTAGCTCCGACATTTTGAAAATAAGCTGAACGTCATAGGCTGGTTGGCTTCTTTAAGGAACATTTACCGCTGGTGTTGTTGAGATGCATCCGGCTACAGAGGAGCAATGCCAGAGGCCAACACATACAATCATAACTGGAAGAAGCAGAAGAGGCTATCTCTAAACAAAAGCTCTGCTGCTTGAAGGGAAAATGGTAGAAATCTGAGGCAGCTTTGAGATAGAATGATAAAATGTACCTGTGGTTCAACCCAGCTGAACCTAGCAAGACGAGCGAAAGCTCTGTTAAGCATGGCTATCTAATGTGATGCCTTTCCGTATCGCAAAGATCATCAGATTCCGCTTGACGGCGATGATCCGTCCTCAAAACGCTAGTTCCGGCACATCGCTCATCTATGGCGTTATGTAAAGATCCCACACTCTTTTATATAGTGAACGGCGCGTTTACGCAATTTTCAACAGTTACAAGAGGAACGTCGGCTACGCATACGCAGCTGTGGCGCAGCGCAGCAAATCACGTGATTCGATAGTTGCCAGGCGAGCTAGCGCCGTCGGCTCAACGCGCGCAGCTGTGTCGAGGCGCGGCGCGTCTTGTAGCCGGAAGTCAGAGCCAAGCTCCGCTCATCCTAGTTTGAAGGTCAAACTTCATACCCACATGACCTTAAGCTCTGTACGAGAGAAGTAGAGCTTTCCGCTCACAGCATCTTTCTTCCACTGACCCCGTTGGCGGTAATGGCTTCTCTTATAGTAAACCGCAGCGCATCTCAAACCAAAACTTTTTTTGCGATACCAATACAAGCGTCGTCGGCAAGAAATACCGCCTTCTGTCACTTAATTCCCATTGGTTGAGAGGAGCGTGACTTCAAAAGCCACGTTATCAGCTGAGGCTCGCTGTGGGTGAGGCGGCAGTCGGCAGCTGAACTCGGCTCTGTGCGGACGTGCCGAGCTCTCCGTTCGCATGAAACCAGAAGCAGGGCCATTTTGCCGCTGTGGGAAATCGCCGCAAGCAAAGAAGGTGCCCTTAAGCGTGCATTGCCTAAATAAACTATACGGCGCATTAGAATTGCAGTAACAATCGCGCGGAGGCGTTATGTTATCGCATTGTCTCATGGAATGATACATAAGTGCCCTCAATTTTTTTTAAAATTTAAACGACAACGTTTCGAAGCCGGTTAGGCTCCTTCTTAAGGAGTGACTAGAGGTTGTGGCTTGTGTCTTTATGTACACGTCGCGAGGCGGAAAGAAGGAATGCGGTCGTAGGCACGGGACATTAAGATTCGCCCAGGGACTTGCCCACAGTTTATTAATAAAGGGAAAAAATAGGGCCCTAGCTGAGGCGAGAAAATGTTCGCTGCGCCTGGGTTTCGGTATCAGCTGGCGGGCAGAACAACGACTGTTGGAAGCACAAGAGCCGTCACATTGCAGGGCACCAATTCGGCAAAAAAACTGGATGTTTCCGAAGAGCGGCGTTGAAAACATGGGTAACAGGGCTCGAAGGAAGAAGACTGAGCAAGCTCTACGGCTCTCTTTCGCCAGATCAATGCAGCGTTGCCGCGTCAGCATATCAGATGTGTATATCATAAAAATGAACACACATAGGGAGGGATTCATGATTTTCTAGCGCCTTGGGCAATACCGCTCCAAGAGACAACCCTTACAAAATGGTCTATGGGACAGTCTACAGACTTCTTATAGACTCAATTGCCTTCCTATAGGCATTTCTTGTTGTCTATTCATAGTCTCTAGACTGTCTGCCGACAAAAATCAACTAAAATTGCATGGAGATAAATCTATAGATTGTCTATACACTGTCTATAAGATATGTATTGCCTATAGACTGTTGTCTCGGTTTGTCTATAAAGCGTCTATAGACTTTATAGACAAGAAGACTATGGACAGTCTATAGACTGTCTAAAGAAATTTTTTATAAGGGAAGACCATCACTCTCAACTCTTGCTGGCGAAGAGCCTTTTGAAAGACCTCGTACCAGACCTAGCCTCCACAGCGTGGCACGGTTTTAGTGGCAAAGAATTCAGGAGAGGATCTTCAACTGTGCATATTGCAGCGGCGTACAGCGCTCGCTGATCGAAACAACTCTCGCACGAAAGTGAAAATATCACTCCAACCGATACGAATGCGCTCGTCAGCAGAGAGGTTCCGTTCGGGTAGGCAGGAGGGGGGGGGTGGGGGGGGGGGGGGGGGGGGGGGTTAAAGCTTGTTGCAAGCGTGCCACTAATGAGGAGCCGGCGGTGTTACGGGAGTCGAGGTGCCCTCATGTGAAGACTTTTCGAGG
>JARKHS020016156.1:0-10672 GCA_030143305.2 Amblyomma americanum | reverse complement strand
GAGCCTGATCATCTCCACAAAATTCTGCGCGTCGAGTGGTCTGCGCAGGCCAGGCCCCCAGGCGCAGCATTTAAAAGAAGCACGTCAGCGATCCGCCGGCACTCGCACGCAGCAGCAGTGGACGACACTGGAGAACACCCTTAAACTTCGTCTACTATCTTTCGCAGGCGGCACCTAGAAGTTCCGAAGTATTTCCAAGCCGGAAAACAAGTGCGCAGGCCTGATCATCTCCAAGGGATTCTGCGCGTCGAGTGGGTGCGCAGGCCACGCTCCCAGGCGCAGAATTTAAAGGCAGCACCTCAGCTATCCGCCGGGACTCGCACGCAGCAGCAGTGGCCGACTCTGGAGAACACGCTTAAACTGCGTCTACTATCCATCGCAGGCAGCACCTACATGTTCCGAAGTAATTCCAAGCCGAAAAAGAAGTGCGTCTGGATGATCATCTCCAAAGGATTCAGAGCATCGAGTGGTCGCGGCAGACCATGCCCCCAGCCGCAGCATTTAAAAGCAGCACGTCAGCGATCCGCCGGAACTCGCACGCAGCAGCAGTGGACGACACTGGAGAACACCCTTAAACTGCGTCTACTATCCTACTTAGGCTGCACCTAGAAGTTCCGAAGTATTTCCAAGCAAAAAACAAGTGCGCCGGCCTGATCAACTCCAGGGATTCTGAGCATAGAGTGGTCTGCGCAGGCCAGGCCCCCAGGCGCAGCATTTAAAAGCAACAGGTCAGCGATCCGCTGGCACTTGCATTCAGCAGCAGTAGACGACGCTGGAGAACACGCTTAAACGGCGTCTACTAACCTTCGCAGGCAGCACCTAGAAGTTCCGAAGTATTTCCAAGCCGGAAAACAAGTGCGCGAGCCTGATCATCTCCAAGGGATTCTGCGCGTCGAGTGGTCTGCGCAGGCCAGGCCCCCAGGCGCGGCATTTAAAAGAAGCACGTCAGCGATCCGCCGGCACTCGCACGCAGCAGCAGTGGACGACACTGGAGAACACCCTTAAACTTCGTCTACTATCCTTCGCAGGCTGCACCTAGAAGTTCCGAAGTATTTCGAAGCCAAAAACAAGTGCACCGGCCTGATCATCTCCAGGGATTCTGCGCGCAGAGTGGTCAGCGCAGGCCAGGCCCCCACGCGCAGCATTTAAAAGCACCACTTCAGCGATCCGCGGGCACTCGCACGCAGCAGTGGACGACACTGGAGAACACGCTTAAAACGCATCTACTATGCTTCGCAGGCTGAACCTAGAAGTTCGGAAGTATTTCCAAGCCAAAAACAAGTGTGCCGGCCTGATCATCTCCAAGGGATTCTGCGCATCGAGTGGTCTGCACAGGCCAGGCCCCTAGGCGCAGCATTTAAAATCATCACGTGAGCGATCCGTCGGCTCTCGGACGCAGCAGCAGTGGATGACATTGGAGAACACGCTTAAACTGCGCCTACTATCCCTCGCAGGCTGCACCTAGAAGTTCTGAAGTATTTCCAAGCCAAAAACCAGTGCGACGGCCTGACCATCTCACTAGAATTATGTTTATCGAGTGGTCTGCGCAGGCCAGACCCCCAGGCGCAGCATTTAAAAGCAGCACGTCAGCGATCCGCCGGCACTCGCACTCAGCAGCAGTGGACGACTCTGCAGAACACGCTTAAACTGCGTCTACTATCCTTCGCAGGCTGCACCTCGAAGTTCCGAAGTATTTCCAAGCCAAAAACAAGTGCGCCGGCCTGATCATCTTTAGGGATTCTGCGCTTAGAGTGGTCAGCGCAGGCCAGGCCCCCAGGCGCAGCATTTAAAAGCACCACTTCAGCGATCCGCAGGCACTTGCACGCAGCAGTGAACGACACTGGAGAACACGCCTAAAACGACTCTACTATCCTTCGCAGGCTGCACCTAGAATTTCGGAAGTATTTCCAAGCCAAAAACAAGTGTGCCGGCCTGATAATCTCCCAGGGATTCTGCGCATCGAGTGGTCTGTGCAGGCCAGGCCCCCAGGCGCAGCATTTAAAAACAACAGGTCAGCGATCCGCCGGCACTCACACTCAGCAGCAGTGGACGACTCTAGAGAACACGCTTAAACTGCGTCTACTATCCTTCGCTGGCTGCACCTAGAAGTTCGGAAGTATTTTCAAGCCAAAAACCAGTGCGCCGGCCTTACCATCTCACAAGAATTCTTTTTATCGAGTGGTCTGCGCCAGCCAGGCCTCCAGGCGCAGCATTTAAAAGCAACACGTCAGCGATCCGCCGGCACTCCACGCAGCAGCTGTGGACGACACTGGAGAACACACTTAAACTGCGTCTACTATCCTTAGCAGGCTGCACCTAGAAGTTCGGAAGTATTTCCAAGCCAAAAACAAGTGCGCCGGCCTGATCATCTCCAAGGGATTCTGCGCATCGAGTGGTCTGCGCAGGCCAGGTCCCCAGGCGCAGCATTTAAAAACAGCACATCAGCGATCCGCCGACACTCGCACGCAGCAGCAGTGGACGACTCTGGAGAACACGCTTAAACTGCGTCTGCTATCCTTCGCAGGCTGCACCTAAATGTTCCGAAGTATTTCCATGCCAAAAACAAGTGCACCGGCCTGATCATCTCCCAGGGATTCTGCGCATAGATTGGTCTGAGCAGGCCAGGCCCCCAGGCGCAGCATTTATAAACAACAGGTCAGCGATCTGCCGGCACTCGAACTCAGCAGCAGTGGACGACTCTGGAGAACACGCTTAAACTGCGACTACTATCCTTCGCAGGCTGCACCTAGAAGTTCCGAAGTATTTCCAAGCAGAAAAAAAAGTGCGCCGGCCTGATCATCTCCAAGGGATTCTGCGGGTCGAGTGGTCTGCGCAGGCCAGGCCCCCAGCCGCAGCATTTAAAGGCAGCACGTCAGCTATCTGCCGGGACTCGCACGCAGCAGCAGTGGCCGACTCTGGAGAACACGCTTAAACTGCGTCTACTATCCTTCGCAGGCTGCACCTAGAAGTTCCGAATTATTTCCAAACAGAAAAACAAGTACGCCGGCCTGATCATCTCCAAGGTATTCGGCTGATCGAGTGGTCTGCGCAGGTCAGGCCCCCAGGCGCAGCATTTAAAAGCAACACGTCAGCGATCCGCCGGCACTCGCACTCAGCAGCAGTGGTCGATTTTCGAGAACACGCTTAAACTGCGTCTGCTATCCTTCGCAGGCTGCAGCTAGAAGTTCCGAAGTACTTCCAAGCCAAAAACATGTGCCCGGCCTGATCATCTCCAAGGGAATCTACGCATCGAGTGGTCTGCGCAGGCCAGGCCCCCAGGCGCAGTATTTAAAAGCAACACGTCAGCGATCCGCCGGCACTCCACGCAGCAGCTGTGGACGACACTGGAGAACACGCTTAAACTGCGTCTACTTTCCTTCGCAGGCTGCACCTAGAAGATCGGAAGTAATTCCAAGCCAAAAACAAGTGCGCCGGCCTGATCATCTCCAAGGGATTCTGCTCATCGAGTGGTCTGCGCAGGTCAGGCCCCCAGGCGCAGCATTTAAAAGCAACACGTCAGCGATCCGCCGGCACTCGCACTCAGCAGCAGTGGTCGATTTTCGAGAACACGCTTAAACTGCGTCTACTATCCTTCGCAGGCTGCACCTAGAAGTTCCGATGTATTTCCAAGCCGAAAAACAAGTGCGCCGGCCTGATCATCTCCCAGGGATTCTGCGCATCGAGTGGTCTGCGGAGGCCAGGACCCCAGGCGCAGCATTTAAAAACAACAGGTCAGCGATCCGCCGGCACTCGCACTCAGCAGCGGTGGACTACTCTGGAGAACACGCTTAAACTGCGTCTACTATCCTTCGCAGGCTGCACCTAGAAGTTCGGAAGTATTTCAAAGCCAAAAACAAGTGCGCCGGCCTGATCATCTCCAAGGGATTCTGCGCATCGAGTGGTCTGCGCAGGCCAGGTCCCCAGGCGCAGCATTTAAAAACAGCACTTCAGCGATCCGCCGACACTCGCACTCAGCAGCAGTGGACGACGCAGGAGAACACGCTTAAACGGCGTCTACTAACCTTCGCAGGCTGCACCTAGAAGTTCCGAAGTATTTCTAAGCCGGAAAACAAGTGCGCGAGCCTGATCATCTCCAAGGGATTCTGCGCGTCGAGTGGTCTGCGCAGGCCAGGCCCCCAGGCGCAGCATTTAAAAGAAGCACGTCAGCGATCCGCCGGCACTCGCACGCAGCAGCAGTGGACGACACTGGAGAACACCCTTAAACTTCGTCTACTATCTTTCGCAGGCTGCACCTAGAAGTTCCGAAGTATTTCCAAGCAAAATGAAGTGCGCCGGCCTGATCATCTCCAGGGATTCTGCGCATAGAGTGGTCTGCGCAGGCCAGGCCCCCAGGCGCAGCATTTAAAAGCACCACTTCAGCGATCCGCCGACTCTCGGACGCAGCAGCAGTGGACGACATTGGAGAACACGCTTAAACTGCGCCTACTATTCCTCGCAGGCTGCACATAGAAGTTCTGAACTATTTCCAAGCCAAAAACCAGTGCGACGACCTGACCATCTCACAAGAATTCTGTTTATCGAGTGGTCTGCCAGGCCAGGCCCCCAGGCGCAGCATTTAAAAGCAGCACGTCAGCGATCCGCCGGCACTCGCACTCAGCAGCAGTGCACGACTCTGGAGAGCACGCTTAAACTGCGTCTACTATCCTTCGCAGGCTGCACCTAGAGGTTCCGAAGTATTTCCAAGCCAAAAACAAGTGCGCCGGCCTGATCATCTCCCAGGGATTCTGCGCATCGAGTGGTCTGTGCAGGCCAGGCCCCCAGGCGCAGCATTTAAAAACAACAGGTCAGCGATCCGCCGGCACTCGCACTCAGCAGCAGTGGACGACTCTAGAGAACACGCTTAAACTGCGTCTACAATCCTTCGCAGGCTGCACCTAGAAGTTCCGAAGTATTTTCAAGCCAAACACCAGTGCGCCGGCCTGACCATCTCACAAGAATTCTTTTAACGAGTGGTCTGCGCCAGCCAGGCCTCCAGGCGCAGCATTTAAAAGCAACAGGTCAGCGATCCGCCGGCACTTGCATTCAGCAGCAGTGGACGACGCTGGAGAACACGCTTAAACGGCGTCTACTAACCTTCGCAGGCTGCACCTAGAAGTTCCGAAGTATTTCCAAGAGGGAAAACAAGTGCGCGAGCCTGATCATCTCCAAGGGATTCTGCGCGTCGAGTGGTCTGCGCAGGCCAGGCCCCCAGGCGCAGCATTTAAAAGAAGCACGTCAGCGATCCGCCGGCACTCGCACGCAGCAGCAGTGGACGACACTGGAAAACACCCTTAAACTTCGTCTACTATCCTTCGCAGGCTGCACCTAGAAGTTCCGAAGTATTTCCAAGCCAAAAACAAGTGCACCGGCCTGATCATCTCCAGGGATTCTGCGCATAGAGCGGTCAGCGCAGGCCAGGCCCCCAGGCGCAGCATTTAAAAGCACCACTTCAGCGATCCGCCGGCACTCGCACGCAGCAGAGGACGACACTGGAGAACACGCTTAAAACGCATCTACTATCCTTCGCAGGCTGAACCTACAAGTTCGGAAGTATTTCCAAGCCAAAAATAAGTGTGCCGGCCTGATCATCTCCAAGGGATTCTGCGCATTGAGTGGTCTGCACAGGCCAGGCCCCTAGGCGCAGCATTTAAAATCAGCACGTCAGCGATCCGTCGGTTCTCGGACGCAGCAGCACTAGATGACATTGGAGAACACGCTTAAACTGCGCCTACTATCCCTCGCAGGCTGCACCTAGAAGTTCTGAAGTATTTCCAAGCCAAAAACCAGTGCGACGGCCTGACCATCTCACAAGAATTCTGTTTATCGAGTGGTCTGCGCAGGCCATGCCCCCAGGCGCAGCATTTAAAAGCAGCACGTCAGCGATCCGCCGGCACGCCACGCAGCAGCTGTGGACGACACTGGAGAACACGCTTAAACTGCGTCTACTATCCTTCGCAGGCTGCACCTAGAAGTTCCGAAGTATTTCCAAGCCAAAAACAAGTGCACCGGCCTGATCATCTCCCAGGAATTCTGCGCATAGATTGGTCTGCGCAGGCCAGGCCCCCAGGCGCAGCATTTAAAAGCAACAGGTCAGCGATCCGCCGGCACTCGCACTCAGCAGCAGTGGACAACGCAGGAGAACACGCTTAAACAGCGTCTACTAACCTTCGCAGGCTGCACCTAGAAGTTCCGAAGTATTTCTAAGCCGGAAAACAAGTGCGCGAGCCTGATCATCTCCAAGAAATTCTGCGCGTCGAGTGGTCTGCGCAGGCCAGGCTCCCAGGCGCAGAATTTAAAGGCAGCACGTCAGCTATCCGCCGGGACTCGCACGCAGCAGCAGTGGCCGACTCTGGCGAACACGCTTAAACTGCGTCTACTATCCATCGCAGGCAGCACCTACATGTTCCGAAGTAATTCCAAGCCGAAAAAGAAGTGCGTCTGGATGTTCATCTCCAAAGGATTCAGAGCATCGAGTGGTCGCGGCAGACCATGCCCCCAGGCGCAGCATTTAAAAGCAGCACGTCAGCGATCCGCCGGCACTCGCACGCAGCAGCAGTGGACGACACTGGAGAACACCCTTAAACTGCGTCTACTATCCTACTTAGGCTGCACCTAGAAGTTCCGAAGTATTTCCAAGCAAAAAACAAGTGCGCCGGCCTGATCAACTCCAGGGATTCTGAGCATAGAGTGGTCTGCGCAGGCCAGGCCCCCAGGCGCAGCATTTAAAAGCAACAGGTCAGCGATCCGCCGGCACTTGCATTCAGCAGCAGTGGACGACGCTGGAGAACACGCTTAAACGGCGTCTACTAACCTTCGCAGGCTGCACCTAGAAGTTCCGAAGTATTTCCAAGCCGGAAAACAAGTGCGCGAGCCTGATCATCTCCAAGGGATTCTGCGCGTCGAGTGGTCTGCGCAGGCCAGGCCCCCAGGCGCGGCATTTAAAAGAAGCACGTCAGCGATCCGCCGGCACTCGCACGCAGCAGCAGTGGACGACACTGGAGAACACCCTTAAACTTCGTCTACTATCCTTCGCAGGCTGCACCTAGAAGTTCCGAAGTATTTCGAAGCCAAAAACAAGTGCACCGGCCTGATCATCTCCAGGGATTCTGCGCATCGAGTGGTCAGCGCAGGCCAGGCCCCCAGGCGCAGCATTTAAAAGCACCACTTCAGCGATCCGCCGGCACTCGCACGCAGCAGCATGGACGACACTGGAGAACACGCTTAAAACGCATCTACTATCCTTCGCAGGCTGCACCTAGAAGTTCGGAAGTATTTCCAAGCCAAAAACAAGTGTGCCGGCCTGATCATCTCCAAGGGATTCTGCGCATCGAGTGGTCTGCACAGGCCAGGCCCCAGGCGCAGCATTTAAAATCAGCACGTCAGCGATCCGTCGGCACTCGCACTCAGCAGCAGTGGACGACTCTGGAGAACACGCTTAAACTGCGTCTACTATCCTTCGCAGGCTGCACCTAGAAGTTCCGAAGTATTTCCAAGCCAGAAACAAGTGTGCCGGCCTGATCATCTCCCAGGGATTCTGCGCATCGAGTGGTCTGTGCAGGCCAGGCCCCCAGGCGCAGCATATAAAAACAGGTCAGCGATCCGCCGGCACTCACACTCAGCAGCAGTGGACGACTCTAGAGAACACGCTTAAACTGCGTCTACTATCCTTCGCAGGCTGCACCTAGAAGTTCGGAAGTATTTTCAAGCCAAAAACCAGTGCGCCGGCCTGACCATCTCACAAGAATTCTTTTTATCGAGTGGTCTGCGCCAGCCAGGCCTCCAGGCGCAGCATTTAAAAGCAACACGTCAGCGATCCGCCGGCACGCCACGCAGCAGCAGTGGACGACACTGGAGAACACGCTTAAACTGCGTCTACTATCCTTCGCAGGCTGCACCTAGAAGTTCGGAAGTATTTCAAAGCCAAAAACAAGTGCGCCGGCCTGATCATCTCCAAGGGATTCTGCGCATCGAGTGGTCTGCGCAGGCCAGGCCCCCAGGCGCAGCATTTAAAAACAGCACTTCAGCGATCCGCCGGCACTCGCACGCAGCAGCAGTGGACGACACTGGAGAACACGCTTAAACTGCGTCTACTATCCTTCGCAGGCTGCACCTAGAAGTTCGGAAGTATTTCCAAGCCAAAAACAAGTGCGCCGGCCTGATCATCTCCAAGGGATTCTGCGCATCGAGTGGTCTGCGCAGGCCAGGCCCCAGGCGCAGCATTTAAAATCAGCACGTCAGCGATCCGCCGGCTCTCGGACGCAGCAGCAGTGGACGACATTGGAGAACACGCTTAAACTGCGCCTACTATCCCTCGCAGGCTGCACCTAGAAGTTCGGAAGTATTTCCAAGCCAAAAACAAGTGCGCCGGCCTGATCATCTCCAAGGGAATTCTGCGCATCGAGTGGTCTGCGCAGGCCAGGTCCCCAGGCGCAGCATTTAAAAACAGCACTTCAGCGATCCGCCGACACTCGCACGCAGCAGCAGTGGACGACTCTGGAGAACACGCTTAAACTGCGTCTGCTATCCTTCGCAGGCTGCACCTAGAAGTTCCGAAGTATTTCCAAGCCAAAAACAAGTGCGACCGGCCTGATCATCTCCCAGGGATTCTGCGCATAGAGTGGTCTGCGCAGGCCAGGCCCCCAGGCGCAGCATTTAAAAGCAGACACGTCAGCGATCCGCCGGCACTCGCACTCAGCAGCAGTGGACGACTCTGGAGAACACGCTTAAACTGCGACTACTATCCTTCGCAGGCTGCACCTAGAAGTTCCGAAGTATTTCCAAGCAGAAAAACAAGTGCGCCGGCCTGATCATCTCCAAGGGATTCTGCGCGTCGAGTGGTCTGCGCAGGCCAGGCCCCCAGGCGCAGCATTTAAAGGCAGCACGTCAGCTATCCGCCGGGACTCGCACGCAGCAGCAGTGGCCGACTCTGGAGAACACGCTTAAACTGCGTCTACTATCCTTCGCAGGCTGCACCTAGAAGTTCCGAAGTATTTCCAAGACAGAAAAACAAGTGCGCCGGCCTGATCATCTCCAAGGGATTCTGCGCATCGAGTGGTCTGCGCAGGCCAGGCCCCCAGGCGCAGCATTTAAAAGCAACACGTCAGCGATCCGCCGGCACTCGCACTCAGCAGCAGTGGACGACTCTGGAGAACACGCTTAAACTGCGTCTACTATCCTTCGCAGGCTGCACCTAGAAGTTCCGAAGTATTTCCAAGCCAAAAACAAGTGCGCCGGCCTGATCATCTCCAAGGGATTCTGCGCATCGAGTGGTCTGCGCAGGCCAGGCCCCCAGGCGCAG
The DNA here is from genome assembly GCA_030143305.2 of Amblyomma americanum. NCBI lineage: Eukaryota > Metazoa > Arthropoda > Arachnida > Ixodida > Ixodidae > Amblyomma > Amblyomma americanum. The sequence continues at coordinate 1,374 of JARKHS020016156.1, read as the reverse complement.
CATTTAAAAGCAGCACGTCAGCGATCCGCCGGCACTCGCACGCAGCAGCAGTGGACGACACTGGAGAACACGCTTAAACTGCGCCTACTATCCTTCGCAGGCTGCACCTAGAAGTTCCGAAGTATTTCCAAGCCGAAAAACAAGTGCGCCGGCCTGATCATCTCCAAGGGATTCTGCGCATCGAGTGGTCTGCGCAGGCCAGGCCCCCAGGCGCAGCATTTAAAAGCAGCACGTCAGCGATCCGCCGGCACTCGCACTCAGCAGCAGTGGACGACTCTGGAGAACACGCTTAAACTGCGTCTACTATCCTTCGCAGGCTGCACCTAGAAGTTCCGAAGTATTTCCAAGCCGAAAAACAAGTGCGCCGGCCTGATCATCTCCCAGGGATTCTGCGCATCGAGTGGTCTGCGCAGGCCAGGCCCCCAGGCGCAGCATTTAAAAGCAACACGTCAGCGATCCGCCGGCACTCGCACTCAGCAGCAGTGGACGACTCTAGAGAACACGCTTAAACTGCGTCTACTATCCTTCGCAGGCTGCACCTAGAAGTTCCGAAGTATTTCCAAGCCAAAAACAAGTGCGCCGGCCTGATCATCTCCAAGGGATTCTGCGCATCGAGTGGTCTGCGCAGGCCAGGCCCCCAGGCGCAGCATTTAAAAGCAGCACGTCAGCGATCCGCCGGCACTCGCACGCAGCAGCAGTGGACGACACTGGAGAACACGCTTAAACTGCGTCTACTATCCTTCGCAGGCTGCACCTAGAAGTTCGGAAGTATTTCCAAGCCAAAAACAAGTGCGCCGGCCTGATCATCTCCAAGGGATTCTGCGCATCGAGTGGTCGCGCAGGCCAGGCCCCAGGCGCAGCATTTAAAAGCAGCACGTCAGCGATCCGCCGGCACTCGCACGCAGCAGCAGTGGACGACTCTGGAGAACACGCTTAAACTGCGTCTACTATCCTTCGCAGGCTGCACCTAGAAGTTCCGAAGTATTTCCAAGCCAAAAACAAGTGCGCCGGCCTGATCATCTCCAAGGGATTCTGCGCATCGAGTGGTCTGCGCAGGCCAGGCCCCCAGGCGCAGCATTTAAAAGCAGCACTTCAGCGATCCGCCGACACTCGCACGCAGCAGCAGTGGACGACACTGGAGAACACGCTTAAACTGCGTCTACTATCCTTCGCAGGCTGCACCTAGAAGTTCCGAAGTATTTCCAAGCCAAAAACAAGTGCGCCGGCCTGATCATCTCCCAGGAATTCTGCGCATAGAGTGGTCTGCGCAGGCCAGGCCCCCAGGCGCAGCATTTAAAAGCAACAGGTCAGCGATCCGCCGGCACTCGCACTCAGCAGCAGTGGACGACTCAGGAGAACACGCTTAAACTGCGT
>JARKHS020016155.1:0-28134 GCA_030143305.2 Amblyomma americanum | reverse complement strand
CTCTCGTCTACTCTTCGACGACTTGTAAAATCAAAGTGCGTAAATCTCGCTAGTTTCGATCTAAAACGATGTATCCCGTCGTTTTGAGCCGGAATACAAGTTTTCGCGCAGTTCTGAGAGAAAAAGTTTACATCTTTCTCTCGTCTACTCTTCGACGACTTGTAAAATCGATGTTCGTGAATCTCGCTAGTTTCGATCTAAAACGATGTATCCCGTTGTTTTGAGCCGGAATCCAAGTTTTCGCGCAGTTCTGAGAGAAAACGTTTACACCTTTCCCTCGTCCACTCTTAGACGACTTGTAAAATCGATGTTCGTGAATCTCGCTAGTTTCGATCTAAAACGATGTATCCCGTTGTTTTGAGCCGGAATACAAGTTTTCGCGCAGTTCTGAGAGAAAAAGTTTACAGCCTTTCTCTCGTCTACTCTTCGACGACTTGTAAAATCGATGTTCGTGAATCTCGCTAGTTTCGATCTAAAACGATGTATCCCGTTGTTTTGAGCCGGAATACAAGTTTTCGCGCAGTTCTGAGAGAAAAAGTTTACAGCTCTCTCTCGTCTACTCTTCAACGACTTGTAAAATCAAAGTGCGTAAATCTCGCTAGTTTCGAGCTAAAACAATGTATCCTGTTGTTTTGAGCCGGAATCGAAGTTTTCGCGCAGTTCTGAGAGAAAAAGTTTACAGCTGTTCTCGTCTACTCTTGGACGACTTTTAAAATCGGTGTTCGTTAATTTTGCTAGTTTCGATCTAAAACGCTCTATCCCGTTGTTTTGAGCCGGAATACAAGTTTTCGCGCAGTTCTGAGAGAAAAAGTTTACACCTTTCTCTCGTCTCTTCTTCGACGACTTGTAAACTCGATGTTCGTGAATCACGCTAGTTTCGATCTAAAACGATGTATTCCGTTGTTTTGAGCCCGAATACAAGTTTTCGCGCAGTTCTGAGAGAAAAAGTTTACAGCTCTCTCGTCTACTCTTCGGCGACTAGTAAAATCGATGTTCGTGAATCTCGCTAGTTTCGATCTAAAACGATGTATCCCGTTGTTTTTAGCCGGAATACAAGTTTTCGCGGAGGTCTGAGGGAAAAAGTTTACACCTTTTCCTCGTCTACTCTTCGACGTCTTGTAAAATTAAAGTTCGAAAATCTCGCTAGTTTCGATCTAAAACGATGTATCCCGTTGTTTTGAGCCGAAATACAAGTTCTTGCGCAGTTCTCAGAGGAAAACTTTACAGCTTTCTCTCGTCTACTCTCGACGACTTGTAAAATCGATGTGCGTAAATCTCGCTAGTTTCAATCTAAAACGATGTATCCCGTCGTTTTGAGTCGGAATACAAGTTTTCGCGCAGTTCTGAGAGAAAATGTTTACACCTTTCTCTCGTCTACTCTTCGACGACTTGTAAAATCGATGTTCGTGAATCTCGCTAGTTTCGATCTAAAACGATGTATCCCGTTGTTTTGAGTCGGAATACAAGTTTTCGCGTTGTTCTGAGAGAAAAAGTTTACACCTTTCTCTCGTCTACTCTTCGACGACTTGTAAAATCAAAGTTCGAAAATCTCACTAGTTTTGATCTAAAACGATGTATACCGTTGTTTTGAGCGGGAATCCAAGTTATCGCGCAGTTCTGAGAGAAAACGTTTAGACCTTTCCCTCGTCCACTCTTAGACGACTTGTAAAATCGATGTTCGTGAATCTCGCTAGTTTCGATCTAAAACGAGTATCCCGTTGTTTTGAGCCGGAATACAATTTTTCGCGCAGTTCTGAGAGAAAAGTTTATAGCTCTCTCTCGTGTACTCTTCGACGATTTGTAAAATCAAAGTGCGTAAATCTCGCTAGTTTCGAGCTAAAACAATGTATCCCGTTGTTTTGAGCCGGAATCGAAGTTTTCGCGCAGTTCTGAGAGAAAAAGTTTACAGCTGTTCTCGTCTACTCTTGGACGACTTTTAAAATCTGTGTTCGTGAATTTCGCTAGTTTCGATCTAAAACGCTGTATCCCGTTGTTTTGAGCCGGAATACAAGTTTTCGCGTAGTTCTGCGAGAAAAAGTTTACAGCTGTTCTCGTCTACTCTTGGACGACTTTTAAAATCGGTGTTCGTGAATTTCTTTAGTTTCGATCTAAAACGATGTATCCCGTTGTTTTGAGCCGGAATACAAGTTTTCGCGTAGTTCTGCGAGAAAAAGGTTACACCTTTTTCTCGTCTACTCTTCAACGACTTGTAAAATCGATGTTCGTGAATGTCGCTAGTTTCGATCTAAAATGATGTAGCCCGTTGTTTTGAGCCGGAATACAAGTTTTCGCGTAGTTCTGAGATAAAAAGTTTACAGCTCTCTCTCGTCTACTCTTCGACGACTTGTAAAATCAAAGTGCGTAAATCTCGCTAGTTTCGATCTAAAACGATGTATCCCGTCGTTTTGAGCCGGAATAATAGTTTTCGCGCAGTTCTTAGAGACGTTTACAGCTCTCGTCTACTCTTCGACGACTTGTAAAATCAAAGTGCGTAAATCTCGCTAGTTTCGATCCAAAACGATGTATCCAGTCGTTTTGAGCCGGAATAATAGTTTTCGCGCAGTTCTGATAGAAAACGTTTACATCTTTCTCTCGTCTACTCTTCGACGACTTGTAAAATCCATGTTCGTGAATCTGGCTAGTTTCGATCTAAAACGATGTATCCCGTTGTTTGGAGCCGGAATCCAAGTTTTCGCGCAATTCTGAGCGAAAACGTTTACACCTTTCCCTCGTCCGCTCTTAGACGACTTGTAAAATCGATGTTCGTGAATCTCGCTAGTTTCGATCTAAAACGATGTATCCCGTTGTTTTGAGTCGGAATACAAGTTTTCGCGTTGTTCTGAGAGAAAAAGTTTACACCTTTCTCTCGTCTACTCTTCGACGACTTGTAAAATCAAAGTTCGAAAATCTCGATAGTTTCGATCTAAAAAGATGTATCCCGTTGTTTTGAGCCGGAATACAAGTTCTTGCGCAGTTCTCAGAGAAAAACTTTACAGCTTTCTCTCGTCTACTCTCGACGACTTGTAAAATCGAAGTGCGTAAATCTCGCTAGTTTCAATCTAAAACCAAGTATCCTGTCGTTTTGAGCAGGAATACAAGTTTTCGCGTTGTTCTGAGAGAAAAAGTTTACACCTTTCTCTCGTCTACTCTTCGACGACATGTAAAATCAAAGTTCGAAAATCTCACTAGTTTTGATCTAAAACGATGTATACCGTTGTTTTGAGCGGGAATCGAAGTTATCGCGCAGTTCTGAGAGAAAACGTTTAGACCTTTCCCTCGTCCACTCTTAGACGACTTGTAAAATCGATGTTCGTGAATCTCGCTAGTTTCGATCTAAAACGAGTATCCCGTTGTTTTGAGCCGGATTACAATTTTTCGCGCAGTTCTGAGAGAAAAAGTTTATAGCTCTCTCTCGTGTACTCTTCGACGACTTGTAAAATCAAAGTGCGTAAATCTCGCTAGTTTCGAGCTAAAACAATGTATCCCGTTGTTTTGAGCTGGAATCGAAGTTTTCGCGCAGATCTGAGAGAAAAAGTTTACAGCTGTTCTCGTCTACTCTTGGACAACTTTTAAAATCGGTGTTCGTGAATTTCGCTAGTTTCGATCTAAAACGCTGTATCCCGTTGTTTTGAGCCGGAATACAAGTTTTCGCGTAGTTCTGCAAAAAAAGGTTACACCTTTTTCTCGTCTACTCTTCAACGACTTGTAAAATCGATGTTCGTGAATGTCGCTAGTTTCGATCTAAAATGATGTAGCCCGTTGTTTTGAGCCGGAATACAAGTTTTCGCGTAGTTCTGAGATAAAAAGTGTACAGCTCTCTCTCGTCTACTCTTCGACGACTTGCAAAATCAAAGTGCGTAAATCTCGCTAGTTTCGATCCAAAACGATGTATCCAGTCGTTTTGAGCCGGAATAATAGTTTTCGCGCAGTTCTGATAGAAGACGTTTACAGCTCTCGTCTACTCTTCGACGACTTGTAAAATCGAAGTGCCTAATTCTCGCTAGTTTCGATCTAAAACGATGTATCCCGTTGTTTTGAGCCGGAATACAAGTTTTCGCGCAGTTCTGAGAGAAAAAGTTTACACCTTTCTCTCGTCTACTCTTCGGCGACTTGTAAAATCGATGTTCGTGAATCTCGCTAGTTTCGATCTAAAACGGTGTATCTCGTTGTTTTTAGCCGGAATACAAATTTTCGCGGAGGGCTGAGGGAAAAAGTTTACACCTTTTCCTCGTCTACTCTTCGACGACTTGTAAAATCAAACTGCGTAAATCTCGCTAGTTTTGATCTAAAACGATGTATCCCGTCGTTTTGAGTCGGAATACAAGTTTTCGCGTTGTTCTGAGGGAAAAAGTTTACACCTTTCTCTCGTCTACTCTTCGACGACTTGTAAAATTAAAGTTCGAAAATCTCGCTAGTTTCGATTTAAAACGATGTATCCCGTTGTTTTGAGCCGAAATACAAGTTCTTGCGCAGTTCTCAGAGAAAAACTTTACAGCTTTCTCTCGTCTACTCTCGACGACTTGTAAAATCGATGTGCGTAAATCTCGCTAGTTTCAATCTAAAACGATGTATCCCGTCGTTTTGAGTCGGAATACAAGTTTTCGCGCAGTTCTGAGAGAAAATGTTTACACCTTTCTCTCGTCTACTCTTCGACGACTTGTAAAATCGATGTTCGTGAATCTCGCTAGTTTCGATCTAAAACGATGTATCCCGTTGTTTTGAGTCGGAATACAAGTTTTCGCGTTGTTCTGAGAGAAAAAGTTTACACCTTTCTCTCGTCTACTCTTCGACGACTTGTAAAATCAAAGTTCGAAAATCTCGCTAGTTTCGATCTAAAACAATGTATCCCGTTGTTTTGAGCCGGAATACAAGTTCTTGCGCAGTTCTCAGAGAAAAACTTTACAGCTTTCTCTCGTCTACTCTCGACGACTTGTAAAATCGAAGTGCGTAAATCTCGCTAGTTTCAATCTAAAACCAAGTATCCTGTCGTTTTGAGCCGGAATACAAGTTTTCGCGTTGTTCTGAGGGAAAAAGTTTACACCTTTCTCTCGTCTACTCTTCGACGACTTGTAAAATTAAAGTTCGAAAATCTCGCTAGTTTCGATCTAAACCGATGTATCCCGTTGTTTTGAGCCGAAATACAAGTTCTTGCGCAGTTCTCAGAGAAAAACTTTACAGCTTTCTCTCGTCTACTCTCGACGACTTGTAAAATCGATGTGCGTAAATCTCGCTAGTTTCAATCTAAAACGATGTATCCCGTCGTTTTGAGTCGGAATACAAGTTTTCGCGCAGTTCTGAGAGAAAATGTTTACACCTTTCTCTCGTCTACTCTTCGACGACTTGTAAAATCGATGTTCGTGAATCTCGCTAGTTTCGATCCAAAACGATGTATCCCGTTGTTTTGAGCCGGAATCCAAGTTTTCGCGCAGTTCTGAGAGAAAACGTTTACACCTTTCCCTCGTCCACTCTTAGACGACTTGTAAAATCGATGTTCGTGAATCTCGCTAGCTTCGGTCTAAAACGATGTATCCCGTTGTTTTGAGCGGGAATCCAAGTTATAGCGCAGTTCTGAGAGAAAACGTTTAGGCCTTTCCCTCGTCCACTCTTAGACGACTTGTAAAATCAAAGTGCGTAAATCTCGCTAGTTTCGATCTAAAACGATGTATCCCGTTGTTTTGAGCCGGAATAAAAGTTTTCGCGCAGTTCTGAGAGAAAAAGTTTACACCTTTCTCTCGTCTACTCTTCGGCGACTTGTAAAATTGATGTTCGTGAATCTCGCTAGTTTCGATCTAAAACGATGTATCCCGTTGTTTTTAGCCGGAATACAAGTTTTCGCGGAGGGCTGAGGGAAAAAGTTTACACCTTTTCCTCGACTACTCTTCGACGACTTGTAAAATCAAACTGCGTAAATCTCGCTAGTTTCGATCTAAAACGATGTATCCCGTCGTTTTGAGTCGGAATACAAGTTTTCGCGTTGTTCTGAGAGAAAAAGTTTACACCTTTCTCTCGTCTACTCTTCGACGACTTGTAAAATTAAAGTTCGAAAATCTCGCTAGTTTCGATCTAAAACGATGTATCCCGTTGTTTTGAGCCGAAATACAAGTTCTTGCGCAGTTCTCAGAGAAAAACTTTACAGCTTTCTCTCGTCTACTCTCGACGACTTGTAAAATCGATGTGCGTAAATCTCGCTAGTTTCAATCTAAAACGATGTATCCCGTCGTTTTGAGTCGGAATACAAGTTTTCGCGCAGTTCTGAGAGAAAATGTTTACACCTTTCTCTCGTCTACTCTTCGACGACATGTAAAATCAAAGTTCGAAAATCTCACTAGTTTTGATCTAAAACGATGTATACCGTTGTTTTGAGCGGGAATCCAAGTTATCGCGCAGTTCTGAGAGAAAACGTTTAGACCTTTCCCTCGTCCACTCTTAGACGACTTGTAAAATCGATGTTCGTGAATCTCGCTAGTTTCGATCTAAAACGAGTATCCCGTTGTTTTGAGCCGGAATACAATTTTTCGCGCAGTTCTGAGAGAAAAAGTTTATAGCTCTCTCTCGTGTACTCTTCGACGACTTGTAAAATCAAAGTGCGTAAATCTCGCTAGTTTCGAGCTAAAACAATGTATCCCGTTGTTTTGAGCCGGAATCGAAGTTTTCGCGCAGTTCTGAGAGAAAAAGTTTACAGCTGTTCTCGTCTACTCTTGGACGACTTTTAAAATCGGTGTTCGTGAATTTCGCTAGTTTCGATCTAAAACGCTGTATCCCGTTGTTTTGAGCCGGAATACAAGTTTTCGCGTAGTTCTGCAAAAAAAGGTTACACCTTTTTCTCGTCTACTCTTCAACGACTTGTAAAATCGATGTTCGTGAATGTCGCTAGTTTCGATCTAAAATGATGTAGCCCGTTGTTTTGAGCCGGAATACAAGTTTTCGCGTAGTTCTGAGATAAAAAGTGTACAGCTCTCTCTCGTCTACTCTTCGACGACTTGCAAAATCAAAGTGCGTAAATCTCGCTAGTTTCGATCCAAAACGATGTATCCAGTCGTTTTGAGCCGGAATAATAGTTTTCGCGCAGTTCTGATAGAAGACGTTTACAGCTCTCGTCTACTCTTCGACGACTTGTAAAATCGAAGTGCCTAATTCTCGCTAGTTTCGATCTAAAACGATGTATCCCGTTGTTTTGAGCCGGAATACAAGTTTTCGCGCAGTTCTGAGAGAAAAAGTTTACACCTTTCTCTCGTCTACTCTTCGGCGACTTGTAAAATCGATGTTCGTGAATCTCGCTAGTTTCGATCTAAAACGATGTATCTCGTTGTTTTTAGCCGGAATACAAGTTTTCGCGGAGGGCTGAGGGAAAAAGTTTACACCTTTTCCTCGTCTACTCTTCGACGACTTGTAAAATCAAACTGCGTAAATCTCGCTAGTTTTGATCTAAAACGATGTATCCCGTCGTTTTGAGTCGGAATACAAGTTTTCGCGTTGTTCTGAGGGAAAAAGTTTACACCTTTCTCTCGTCTACTCTTCGACGACTTGTAAAATTAAAGTTCGAAAATCTCGCTAGTTTCGATCTAAAACGATGTATCCCGTTGTTTTGAGCCGAAATACAAGTTCTTGCGCAGTTCTCAGAGAAAAACTTTACAGCTTTCTCTCGTCTACTCTTCGACGACTTGTAAAATCGATGTGCGTAAATCTCGCTAGTTTCAATCTAAAACGATGTATCCCGTCGTTTTGAGTCGGAATACAAGTTTTCGCGCAGTTCTGAGAGAAAATGTTTACACCTTTCTCTCGTCTACTCTTCGACGACTTGTAAAATCGATGTTCGTGAATCTCGCTAGTTTCGATCTAAAACGATGTATCCCGTTGTTTTGAGCCGGAATACAAGTTTTCGCGCAGTTCTGAGAGAAAAAGTTTACACCTTTCTCTCGTCTACTCTTCGACGACTTGTAAAATCGAAGTTCGTAAATCTCGCTAGTTTCGATCTAAAACGATGTATACCGTTGTTTTGAGCGGGAATCCAAGTTATCGCGCAGTTCTGAGAGAAAACGTTTAGACCTTTCCCTCGTCCACTCTTAGACGACTTGTAAAATCGATGTTCGTGAATCTCGCTAGTTTCGATCTAAAACGAGTATCCCGTTGTTTTGAGCCGGAATACAATTTTTCGCGCAGTTCTGAGAGAAAAAGTTTATAGCTCTCTCTCGTGTACTCTTCGACGACTTGTAAAATCAAAGTGCGTAAATCTCGCTAGTTTCGAGCTAAAACAATGTATCCCGTTGTTTTGAGCCGGAATCGAAGTTTTCGCGCAGTTCTGAGAGAAAAAGTTTACAGCTGTTCTCGTCTACTCTTGGACGACTTTTAAAATCGGTGTTCGTGAATTTCGCTAGTTTCGATCTAAAACGCTGTATCCCGTTGTTTTGAGCCGGAATACAAGTTTTCGCGTAGTTCTGCAAAAAAAGGTTACACCTTTTTCTCGTCTACTCTTCAACGACTTGTAAAATCGATGTTCGTGAATGTCGCTAGTTTCGATCTAAAATGATGTAGCCCGTTGTTTTGAGCCGGAATACAAGTTTTCGCGTAGTTCTGAGATAAAAAGTGTACAGCTCTCTCTCGTCTACTCTTCGACGACTTGCAAAATCAAAGTGCGTAAATCTCGCTAGTTTCGATCCAAAACGATGTATCCAGTTGTTTTGAGCCGGAATAATAGTTTTCGCGCAGTTCTGATAGAAGACGTTTACAGCTCTCGTCTACTCTTCGACGACTTGTAAAATCGAAGTGCCTAATTCTCGCTAGTTTCGATCTAAAACGATGTATCCCGTTGTTTTGAGCCGGAATACAAGTTTTCGCGCAGTTCTGAGAGAAAAAGTTTACACCTTTCTCTCGTCTACTCTTCGACGACTTGTAAAATCGAAGTGCGTAAATCTCGCTAGTTTCGATCTAAAACGATGTATCCCGTCGTTTTGAGCCGGAATACAAGTTTTCGCGTAGTTCTGAGGGAAAAAGTTTACACCTTTCTCTCGTCTACTCTTCGACGACTTGTAAAATCAAAGTTCGAAAATCTCGCTAGTTTCGATCTAAAACGATGTATCCCGTTGTTTTGAGCCGGAATACAAGTTTTCGCGCAGTTCTGAGAGAAAAACGTTTACACCTTTCTCTCGTCTACTCTTCGACGACTTGTAAAATCGATGTGCGTGAATCTCGCTAGTTTCGATCTAAAACGATGTATCCCGTCGTTTTGAGTCGGAATACAAGTTTTCGCGCAGTTCTGAGAGAAAAAGTTTACACCTTTCTCTCGTCTACTCTTCGACGACTTGTAAAATCGAAGTTCGTAAATCTCGCTAGTTTCGATCTAAAACGATGTATCCCGTTGTTTTGAGCCGGAATACAAGTTTTCGCGCAGTTCTGAGAGAAAAAGTTTACACCTTTCTCTCGTCTACTCTTCGACGACTTGTAAAATCGATGTTCGTGAATCTCGCTAGTTTCGATCTAAAACGATGTATCCCGTTGTTTTGAGCCGGAATACAAGTTTTCGCGGAGTTCTGAGAGAAAAAGTTTACACCTTTCTCTCGTCTACTCTTCGACGACTTGTAAAATCGATGTGCGTAAATCTCGCTAGTTTCGATCTAAAACGATGTATCCCGTCGTTTTGAGTCGGAATACAAGTTTTCGCGTAGTTCTGAGAGAAAAAGTTTACACCTTTCTCTCGTCTACTCTTCGACGACTTGTAAAATCGAAGTTCGAAAATCTCGCTAGTTTCGATCTAAAACGATGTATCCCGTTGTTTTGAGCCGGAATACAAGTTCTTCGCGCAGTTCTCAGAGAAAAACTTTACAGCTTTCTCTCGTCTACTCTCGACGACTTGTAAAATCGATGTGCGTAAATCTCGCTAGTTTCGATCTAAAACGATGTATCCCGTCGTTTTGAGTCGGAATACAAGTTTTCGCGTTGTTCTGAGAGAAAAAGTTTACACCTTTCTCTCGTCTACTCTTCGACGACTTGTAAAATCGATGTTCGTGAATCTCGCTAGTTTCGATCTAAAACGATGTATCCCGTTGTTTTGAGCGGGAATCCAAGTTATAGCGCAGTTCTGAGAGAAAACGTTTAGGCCTTTCCCTCGTCCACTCTTAGACGACTTGTAAAATCGATGTTCGTGAATCTCGCTAGTTTCGATCTAAAACGAGTATCCCGTTGTTTTGAGCCGGAATACAAGTTTTCGCGCAGTTCTGAGAGAAAAAGTTTACAGCTCTCTCTCGTCTACTCTTCGACGACTTGTAAAATCAAAGTGCGTAAATCTCGCTAGTTTCGAGCTAAAACAATGTATCCTGTTGTTTTGAGCCGGAATCGAAGTTTTCGCGCAGTTCTGAGAGAAAAAGTTTACAGCTGTTCTCGTCTACTCTTGGACGACTTTTAAAATCGGTGTTCGTTAATTTTGCTAGTTTCGATCTAAAACGCTCTATCCCGTTGTTTTGAGCCGGAATACAAGTTTTCGCGCAGTTCTGAGAGAAAAAGTTTACACCTTTCTCTCGTCTCTTCTTCGACGACTTGTAAAATCGATGTTCGTGAATCACGCTAGTTTCGATCTAAAACGATGTATCCCGTTGTTTTGAGCCGGAATACAAGTTTTCGCGCAGTTCTGAGAGAAAAAGTTTACAGCTCTCTCGTCTACTCTTCGGCGACTAGTAAAATCGATGTTCGTGAATCTCGCTAGTTTCGATCTAAAACGATGTATCCCGTTGTTTTTAGCCGGAATACAAGTTTTCGCGGAGGTCTGAGGGAAAAAGTTTACACCTTTTCCTCGTCTACTCTTCGACGTCTTGTAAAATCAAATTGCGTAAATCTCGCTAGTTTCGATCTAAAACGATGTATCCCGTCGTTTTGAGTCGGAATACAAGTTTTCGCGTTGTTCTGAGAGAAAAAGTTTACACCTTTCTCTCGTCTACTCTTCGACGACTTGTAAAATCAAAGTTCGAAAATCTCGCTAGTTTCGATCTAAAACGATGTATCCCGTTGTTTTGAGCCGGAATACAAGTTCTTGCGCAGTTCTCAGAGAAAAACTTTACAGCTTTCTCTCGTCTACTCTCGACGACTTGTAAAATCGAAGTGCGTAAATCTCGCTAGTTTCGATCTAAAACCAAGTATCCTGTCGTTTTGAGCCGGAATACAAGTTTTCGCGTTGTTCTGAGAGAAAAAGTTTACACCTTTCTCTCGTCTACTCTTCGACGACATGTAAAATCAAAGTTCGAAAATCTCACTAGTTTTGATCTAAAACGATGTATACCGTTGTTTTGAGCGGGAATCCAAGTTATCGCGCAGTTCTGAGAGAAAACGTTTAGACCTTTCCCTCGTCCACTCTTAGACGACTTGTAAAATCGATGTTCGTGAATCTCGCTAGTTTCGATCTAAAACGAGTATCCCGTTGTTTTGAGCCGGAATACAATTTTTCGCGCAGTTCTGAGAGAAAAAGTTTATAGCTCTCTCTCGTGTACTCTTCGACGACTTGTAAAATCAAAGTGCGTAAATCTCGCTAGTTTCGAGCTAAAACAATGTATCCCGTTGTTTTGAGCCGGAATCGAAGTTTTCGCGCAGTTCTGAGAGAAAAAGTTTACAGCTGTTCTCGTCTACTCTTGGACGACTTTTAAAATCGGTGTTCGTGAATTTCGCTAGTTTCGATCTAAAACGCTGTATCCCGTTGTTTTGAGCCGGAATACAAGTTTTCGCGTAGTTCTGCAAGAAAAAGGTTACACCTTTTTCTCGTCTACTCTTCAACGACTTGTAAAATCGATGTTCGTGAATGTCGCTAGTTTCGATCTAAAATGATGTAGCCCGTTGTTTTGAGCCGGAATACAAGTTTTCGCGTAGTTCTGAGATAAAAAGTTTACAGCTCTCTCTCGTCTACTCTTCGACGACTTGTAAAATCAAAGTGCGTAAATCTCGCTAGTTTCGATCTAAAACGATGTATCCCGTCGTTTTGAGCCGGAATAATAGTTTTCGCGCAGTTCTGATAGAAGACGTTTACAGCTCTCGTCTACTCTTCGACGACTTGTAAAATCGAAGTGCGTAATCTCGCTAGTTTCGATCTAAAACGATGTATCCCGTTGTTTTGAGCCGGAATACAAGTTTTCGCGCAGTTCTGAGAGAAAAAGTTTACACCTTTCTCTCGTCTACTCTTCGACGACTTGTAAAATCGATGTTCGTGAATCTCGCTAGTTTCGATCTAAAACGATGTATCCCGTTGTTTTGAGCCGGAATACAAGTTTTCGCGCAGTTCTGAGAGAAAAAGTTTACACCTTTCCCTCGTCTACTCTTCGACGACTTGTAAAATCGAAGTGCGTAAATCTCGCTAGTTTCGATCTAAAACGATGTATCCCGTCGTTTTGAGCCGGAATACAAGTTTTCGCGTTGTTCTGAGAGAAAAAGTTTACACCTTTCTCTCGTCTACTCTTCGACGACTTGTAAAATCAAAGTTCGAAAATCTCGCTAGTTTCGATCTAAAACGATGTATCCCGTTGTTTTGAGCCGGAATACAAGTTCTTCGCGCAGTTCTGAGAGAAAAAGTTTACAGCTTTCTCTCGTCTACTCTTCGACGACTTGTAAAATCGATGTGCGTAAATCTCGCTAGTTTCGATCTAAAACGATGTATCCCGTCGTTTTGAGCCGGAATACAAGTTTTCGCGCAGTTCTGAGAGAAAAAGTTTACACCTTTCTCTCGTCTACTCTTCGACGACTTGTAAAATCGATGTTCGTGAATCTCGCTAGTTTCGATCTAAAACGATGTATCCCGTTGTTTTGAGCCGGAATACAAGTTTTCGCGCAGTTCTGAGAGAAAAAGTTTACACCTTTCTCTCGTCTACTCTTCGACGACTTGTAAAATCGATGTTCGTGAATCTCGCTAGTTTCGATCTAAAACGATGTATCCCGTTGTTTTGAGCCGGAATACAAGTTTTCGCGGAGGTCTGAGGGAAAAAGTTTACACCTTTCTCCTCGTCTACTCTTCGACGACTTGTAAAATCAAATTGCGTAAATCTCGCTAGTTTCGATCTAAAACGATGTATCCCGTCGTTTTGAGTCGGAATACAAGTTTTCGCGTTGTTCTGAGAGAAAAAGTTTACACCTTTCTCTCGTCTACTCTTCGACGACTTGTAAAATCAAAGTTCGAAAATCTCGCTAGTTTCGATCTAAAACGATGTATCCCGTTGTTTTGAGCCGGAATACAAGTTCTTGCGCAGTTCTCAGAGAAAAACTTTACAGCTTTCTCTCGTCTACTCTCGACGACTTGTAAAATCGATGTGCGTAAATCTCGCTAGTTTCGATCTAAAACGATGTATCCCGTCGTTTTGAGCCGGAATACAAGTTTTCGCGCAGTTCTGAGAGAAAAAGTTTACACCTTTCTCTCGTCTACTCTTCGACGACTTGTAAAATCAAAGTTCGTAAATCTCGCTAGTTTCGATCTAAAACGATGTATACCGTTGTTTTGAGCGGGAATCCAAGTTATCGCGCAGTTCTGAGAGAAAACGTTTAGACCTTTCCCTCGTCCACTCTTAGACGACTTGTAAAATCGATGTTCGTGAATCTCGCTAGTTTCGATCTAAAACGAGTATCCCGTTGTTTTGAGCCGGAATACAATTTTTCGCGCAGTTCTGAGAGAAAAAGTTTATAGCTCTCTCTCGTGTACTCTTCGACGACTTGTAAAATCAAAGTGCGTAAATCTCGCTAGTTTCGAGCTAAAACAATGTATCCCGTTGTTTTGAGCCGGAATCGAAGTTTTCGCGCAGTTCTGAGAGAAAAAGTTTACAGCTGTTCTCGTCTACTCTTGGACGACTTGTAAAATCTGTGTTCGTGAATTTCGCTAGTTTCGATCTAAAACGCTGTATCCCGTTGTTTTGAGCCGGAATACAAGTTTTCGCGTAGTTCTGCGAGAAAAAGTTTACAGCTGTTCTCGTCTACTCTTCGACGACTTGTAAAATCGATGTTCGTGAATTTCGCTAGTTTCGATCTAAAACGATGTATCCCGTTGTTTTGAGCCGGAATACAAGTTTTCGCGTAGTTCTGAGAGAAAAAGTTTACACCTTTCTCTCGTCTACTCTTCGACGACTTGTAAAATCGATGTTCGTGAATCTCGCTAGTTTCGATCTAAAACGATGTATCCCGTTGTTTTGAGCCGGAATACAAGTTTTCGCGTAGTTCTGAGAGAAAAAGTTTACACCTTTCTCTCGTCTACTCTTCGACGACTTGTAAAATCAAAGTGCGTAAATCTCGCTAGTTTCGATCTAAAACGATGTATCCCGTCGTTTTGAGCCGGAATACAAGTTTTCGCGCAGTTCTGAGAGAAAAAGTTTACAGCTTTCTCTCGTCTACTCTTCGACGACTTGTAAAATCAAAGTGCGTAAATCTCGCTAGTTTCGATCTAAAACGATGTATCCCGTCGTTTTGAGCCGGAATACAAGTTTTCGCGCAGTTCTGAGAGAAAACGTTTACAGCTTTCTCTCGTCTACTCTTCGACGACTTGTAAAATCGATGTTCGTGAATCTCGCTAGTTTCGATCTAAAACGATGTATCCCGTTGTTTTGAGCCGGAATACAAGTTTTCGCGCAGTTCTGAGAGAAAACGTTTACACCTTTCTCTCGTCTACTCTTCGACGACTTGTAAAATCGATGTTCGTGAATCTCGCTAGTTTCGATCTAAAACGATGTATCCCGTTGTTTTGAGTCGGAATACAAGTTTTCGCGTTGTTCTGAGAGAAAAAGTTTACACCTTTCTCTCGTCTACTCTTCGACGACTTGTAAAATCAAAGTTCGAAAATCTCGCTAGTTTCGATCTAAAACAATGTATCCCGTTGTTTTGAGCCGGAATACAAGTTCTTGCGCAGTTCTCAGAGAAAAACTTTACAGCTTTCTCTCGTCTACTCTCGACGACTTGTAAAATCGAAGTGCGTAAATCTCGCTAGTTTCAATCTAAAACCAAGTATCCTGTCGTTTTGAGCCGGAATACAAGTTTTCGCGTTGTTCTGAGAGAAAAAGTTTACACCTTTCTCTCGTCTACTCTTCGACGACTTGTAAAATCAAAGTTCGAAAATCTCGCTAGTTTCGATCTAAAACGATGTATCCCGTTGTTTTGAGCCGAAATACAAGTTCTTGCGCAGTTCTGAGAGAAAAACTTTACAGCTTTCTCTCGTCTACTCTCGACGACTTGTAAAATCGATGTGCGTAAATCTCGCTAGTTTCGATCTAAAACGATGTATCCCGTCGTTTTGAGTCGGAATACAAGTTTTCGCGCAGTTCTGAGAGAAAATGTTTACACCTTTCTCTCGTCTACTCTTCGACGACTTGTAAAATCGATGTTCGTGAATCTCGCTAGTTTCGATCTAAAACGATGTATCCCGTTGTTTTGAGCCGGAATCCAAGTTTTCGCGCAGTTCTGAGAGAAAACGTTTACACCTTTCCCTCGTCCACTCTTAGACGACTTGTAAAATCGATGTTCGTGAATCTCGCTAGCTTCGATCTAAAACGATGTATCCCGTTGTTTTGAGCGGGAATCCAAGTTATAGCGCAGTTCTGAGAGAAAACGTTTAGGCCTTTCCCTCGTCCACTCTTAGACGACTTGTAAAATCGATGTTCGTGAATCTCGCTAGTTTCGATCTAAAACGATGTATCCCGTTGTTTTGAGCCGGAATAAAAGTTTTCGCGCAGTTCTGAGAGAAAAAGTTTACAGCTCTCTCTCGTCTACTCTTCGACGACTTGTAAAATCGAAGTGCGTAAATCTCGCTAGTTTCGATCTAAAACGATGTATCCGTTGTTTTGAGCCGGAATACAAGTTTTCGCGCAGTTCTGAGAGAAAAAGTTTACACCTTTCTCTCGTCTACTCTTCGACGACTTGTAAAATCGATGTGCGTAAATCTCGCTAGTTTCGATCTAAAACGATGTATCCCGTCGTTTTGAGTCGGAATACAAGTTTTCGCGCAGTTCTGAGAGAAAAAGTTTACACCTTTCTCTCGTCTACTCTTCGACGACTTGTAAAATTAAAGTTCGTAAATCTCGCTAGTTTCGATCTAAAACGATGTATCCCGTTGTTTTGAGCCGGAATACAAGTTTTCGCGCAGTTCTCAGAGAAAAACGTTTACAGCTTTCTCTCGTCTACTCTTCGACGACTTGTAAAATCGATGTGCGTAAATCTCGCTAGTTTCGATCTAAAACGATGTATCCCGTTGTTTTGAGCCGGAATACAAGTTTTCGCGCAGTTCTGAGAGAAAAAGTTTACACCTTTCTCTCGTCTACTCTTCGACGACTTGTAAAATCGAAGTTCGTAAATCTCGCTAGTTTCGATCTAAAACGATGTATCCCGTTGTTTTGAGTCGGAATACAAGTTTTCGCGTTGTTCTGAGAGAAAAAGTTTACACCTTTCTCTCGTCTACTCTTCGACGACTTGTAAAATCAAAGTTCGAAAATCTCGCTAGTTTCGATCTAAAACGATGTATCCCGTTGTTTTGAGCCGGAATACAAGTTCTTCGCGCAGTTCTCAGAGAAAAACTTTACAGCTTTCTCTCGTCTACTCTCGACGACTTGTAAAATCGAAGTGCGTAAATCTCGCTAGTTTCGATCTAAAACGATGTATCCCGTCGTTTTGAGCCGGAATACAAGTTTTCGCGCAGTTCTGAGAGAAAAAGTTTACACCTTTCTCTCGTCTACTCTTCGACGACTTGTAAAATCGATGTTCGTGAATCTCGCTAGTTTCGATCTAAAACGATGTATCCCGTTGTTTTGAGCCGGAATACAAGTTTTCGCGCAGTTCTGAGAGAAAAACGTTTACAGCCTTTCTCTCGTCTACTCTTCGACGACTTGTAAAATCGATGTTCGTGAATCTCGCTAGTTTCGATCTAAAACGATGTATCCCGTTGTTTTGAGCCGGAATACAAGTTTTCGCGCAGTTCTGAGAGAAAAAGTTTACAGCTCTCTCTCGTCTACTCTTCGACGACTTGTAAAATCAAAGTGCGTAAATCTCGCTAGTTTCGATCTAAAACGATGTATCCCGTTGTTTTGAGCCGGAATCGAAGTTTTCGCGCAGTTCTGAGAGAAAAAGTTTACAGCTGTTCTCGTCTACTCTTGGACGACTTGTAAAATCGGTGTTCGTTAATTTCGCTAGTTTCGATCTAAAACGATGTATCCCGTTGTTTTGAGCCGGAATACAAGTTTTCGCGCAGTTCTGAGAGAAAAAGTTTACACCTTTCTCTCGTCTACTCTTCGACGACTTGTAAAATCGATGTTCGTGAATCTCGCTAGTTTCGATCTAAAACGATGTATCCCGTTGTTTTGAGCCGGAATACAAGTTTTCGCGCAGTTCTGAGAGAAAAAGTTTACAGCTTCTCTCGTCTACTCTTCGGCGACTTGTAAAATCGATGTTCGTGAATCTCGCTAGTTTCGATCTAAAACGATGTATCCCGTTGTTTTTAGCCGGAATACAAGTTTTCGCGGAGGTCTGAGGGAAAAAGTTTACACCTTTTCCTCGTCTACTCTTCGACGACTTGTAAAATCAAATTGCGTAAATCTCGCTAGTTTCGATCTAAAACGATGTATCCCGTCGTTTTGAGTCGGAATACAAGTTTTCGCGTTGTTCTGAGAGAAAAAGTTTACACCTTTCTCTCGTCTACTCTTCGACGACTTGTAAAATTAAAGTTCGAAAATCTCGCTAGTTTCGATCTAAAACGATGTATCCCGTTGTTTTGAGCCGGAATACAAGTTCTTGCGCAGTTCTCAGAGAAAAACTTTACAGCTTTCTCTCGTCTACTCTCGACGACTTGTAAAATCGAAGTGCGTAAATCTCGCTAGTTTCGATCTAAAACGATGTATCCCGTCGTTTTGAGCCGGAATACAAGTTTTCGCGTTGTTCTGAGAGAAAAAGTTTACACCTTTCTCTCGTCTACTCTTCGACGACATGTAAAATCAAAGTTCGAAAATCTCACTAGTTTTGATCTAAAACGATGTATACCGTTGTTTTGAGCGGGAATCCAAGTTATCGCGCAGTTCTGAGAGAAAACGTTTAGACCTTTCCCTCGTCCACTCTTAGACGACTTGTAAAATCGATGTTCGTGAATCTCGCTAGTTTCGATCTAAAACGAGTATCCCGTTGTTTTGAGCCGGAATACAATTTTTCGCGCAGTTCTGAGAGAAAAAGTTTATAGCTCTCTCTCGTGTACTCTTCGACGACTTGTAAAATCAAAGTGCGTAAATCTCGCTAGTTTCGAGCTAAAACAATGTATCCCGTTGTTTTGAGCCGGAATCGAAGTTTTCGCGCAGTTCTGAGAGAAAAAGTTTACAGCTGTTCTCGTCTACTCTTGGACGACTTTTAAAATCGGTGTTCGTGAATTTCGCTAGTTTCGATCTAAAACGCTGTATCCCGTTGTTTTGAGCCGGAATACAAGTTTTCGCGTA
Source organism: Amblyomma americanum (assembly GCA_030143305.2). Lineage (NCBI taxonomy): Eukaryota > Metazoa > Arthropoda > Arachnida > Ixodida > Ixodidae > Amblyomma > Amblyomma americanum. The sequence goes on along the minus strand of JARKHS020016155.1, from coordinate 9,724 downwards.
GTTCTGCAAAAAAAGGTTACACCTTTTTCTCGTCTACTCTTCAACGACTTGTAAAATCGATGTTCGTGAATGTCGCTAGTTTCGATCTAAAATGATGTAGCCCGTTGTTTTGAGCCGGAATACAAGTTTTCGCGTAGTTCTGAGATAAAAAGTGTACAGCTCTCTCTCGTCTACTCTTCGACGACTTGTAAAATCAAAGTGCGTAAATCTCGCTAGTTTCGATCCAAAACGATGTATCCCGTCGTTTTGAGCCGGAATACAAGTTTTCGCGCAGTTCTGAGAGAAAACGTTTACACCTTTTCTCGTCTACTCTTCGACGACTTGTAAAATCAAAGTGCGTAAATCTCGCTAGTTTCGATCTAAAACGATGTATCCCGTCGTTTTGAGCCGGAATACAAGTTTTCGCGTAGTTCTGAGAGAAAAAGTTTACACCTTTCTCTCGTCTACTCTTCGACGACTTGTAAAATCAAAGTTCGAAAATCTCGCTAGTTTCGATCTAAAACGATGTATCCCGTTGTTTTGAGCCGGAATACAAGTTTTCGCGCAGTTCTGAGAGAAAAACTTTACAGCTTTCTCTCGTCTACTCTTCGACGACTTGTAAAATCGATGTGCGTAAATCTCGCTAGTTTCGATCTAAAACGATGTATCCCGTTGTTTTGAGCCGGAATACAAGTTTTCGCGCAGTTCTGAGAGAAAAAGTTTACACCTTTCTCTCGTCTACTCTTCGACGACTTGTAAAATCGATGTTCGTGAATCTCGCTAGTTTCGATCTAAAACGATGTATCCCGTTGTTTTGAGCCGGAATACAAGTTTTCGCGCAGTTCTGAGAGAAAAAGTTTACACCTTTCTCTCGTCTACTCTTCGACGACTTGTAAAATCGAAGTTCGTAAATCTCGCTAGTTTCGATCTAAAACGATGTATCCCGTTGTTTTGAGCGGGAATCCAAGTTATCGCGCAGTTCTGAGAGAAAACGTTTAGAGCCTTTCCCTCGTCCACTCTTAGACGACTTGTAAAATCGATGTTCGTGAATCTCGCTAGTTTCGATCTAAAACGAGTATCCCGTTGTTTTGAGCCGGAATACAAGTTTTCGCGCAGTTCTGAGAGAAAAAGTTTACAGCTCTCTCTCGTCTACTCTTCGACGACTTGTAAAATCAAAGTGCGTAAATCTCGCTAGTTTCGATCTAAAACAATGTATCCCGTTGTTTTGAGCCGGAATCGAAGTTTTCGCGCAGTTCTGAGAGAAAAAGTTTACAGCTGTTCTCGTCTACTCTTGGACGACTTGTAAAATCGGTGTTCGTTAATTTCGCTAGTTTCGATCTAAAACGCTGTATCCCGTTGTTTTGAGCCGGAATACAAGTTTTCGCGCAGTTCTGAGAGAAAAAGTTTACACCTTTCTCTCGTCTACTCTTCGACGACTTGTAAAATCGATGTTCGTGAATCTCGCTAGTTTCGATCTAAAACGATGTATCCCGTTGTTTTGAGCCGGAATACAAGTTTTCGCGCAGTTCTGAGAGAAAAAGTTTACAGCTCTCTCGTCTACTCTTCGACGACTTGTAAAATCGATGTTCGTGAATCTCGCTAGTTTCGATCTAAAACGATGTATCCCGTTGTTTTGAGCCGGAATACAAGTTTTCGCGGAGTTCTGAGGGAAAAAGTTTACACCTTTTCCTCGTCTACTCTTCGACGACTTGTAAAATCAAATTGCGTAAATCTCGCTAGTTTCGATCTAAAACGATGTATCCCGTCGTTTTGAGTCGGAATACAAGTTTTCGCGTTGTTCTGAGAGAAAAAGTTTACACCTTTCTCTCGTCTACTCTTCGACGACTTGTAAAATCAAAGTTCGAAAATCTCGCTAGTTTCGATCTAAAACGATGTATCCCGTTGTTTTGAGCCGGAATACAAGTTCTTGCGCAGTTCTGAGAGAAAAACTTTACAGCTTTCTCTCGTCTACTCTTCGACGACTTGTAAAATCGAAGTGCGTAAATCTCGCTAGTTTCGATCTAAAACGATGTATCCCGTCGTTTTGAGCCGGAATACAAGTTTTCGCGTTGTTCTGAGAGAAAAAGTTTACACCTTTCTCTCGTCTACTCTTCGACGACTTGTAAAATCAAAGTTCGAAAATCTCACTAGTTTTGATCTAAAACGATGTATACCGTTGTTTTGAGCGGGAATCCAAGTTATCGCGCAGTTCTGAGAGAAAACGTTTAGACCTTTCCCTCGTCCACTCTTAGACGACTTGTAAAATCGATGTTCGTGAATCTCGCTAGTTTCGATCTAAAACGAGTATCCCGTTGTTTTGAGCCGGAATACAATTTTTCGCGCAGTTCTGAGAGAAAAAGTTTACAGCTCTCTCTCGTGTACTCTTCGACGACTTGTAAAATCAAAGTGCGTAAATCTCGCTAGTTTCGAGCTAAAACAATGTATCCCGTTGTTTTGAGCCGGAATCGAAGTTTTCGCGCAGTTCTGAGAGAAAAAGTTTACAGCTGTTCTCGTCTACTCTTGGACGACTTTTAAAATCGGTGTTCGTGAATTTCGCTAGTTTCGATCTAAAACGCTGTATCCCGTTGTTTTGAGCCGGAATACAAGTTTTCGCGTAGTTCTGCAGAGAAAAAGTTTACAGCTGTTCTCGTCTACTCTTCGACGACTTGTAAAATCGATGTTCGTGAATCTCGCTAGTTTCGATCTAAAACGATGTATCCCGTTGTTTTGAGCCGGAATACAAGTTTTCGCGTAGTTCTGAGAGAAAAAGTTTACACCTTTCTCTCGTCTACTCTTCGACGACTTGTAAAATCGATGTTCGTGAATCTCGCTAGTTTCGATCTAAAACGATGTATCCCGTTGTTTTGAGCCGGAATACAAGTTTTCGCGTAGTTCTGAGAGAAAAAGTTTACACCTTTCTCTCGTCTACTCTTCGACGACTTGTAAAATCAAAGTGCGTAAATCTCGCTAGTTTCGATCTAAAACGATGTATCCCGTCGTTTTGAGCCGGAATACAAGTTTTCGCGCAGTTCTGAGAGAAAAAGTTTACAGCTTCTCTCGTCTACTCTTCGACGACTTGTAAAATCAAAGTGCGTAAATCTCGCTAGTTTCGATCTAAAACGATGTATCCAGTCGTTTTGAGCCGGAATAATAGTTTTCGCGCAGTTCTGAGAGAAAACGTTTACACTTTCTCTCGTCTACTCTTCGACGACTTGTAAAATCGATGTTCGTGAATCTCGCTAGTTTCGATCTAAAACGATGTATCCCGTTGTTTTGAGCCGGAATCCAAGTTTTCGCGCAGTTCTGAGAGAAAACGTTTACACCTTTCCCTCGTCCACTCTTAGACGACTTGTAAAATCGATGTTCGTGAATCTCGCTAGTTTCGATCTAAAACGATGTATCCCGTTGTTTTGAGCCGGAATACAAGTTTTCGCGCAGTTCTGAGAGAAAAAGTTTACAGCTTTCTCTCGTCTACTCTTCGACGACTTGTAAAATCAAAGTTCGTAAATCTCGCTAGTTTCGATCTAAAACAATGTATCCCGTTGTTTTGAGCCGGAATACAAGTTTTCGCGCAGTTCTGAGAGAAAAAGTTTACAGCTTTCTCTCGTCTACTCTTCGACGACTTGTAAAATCGATGTTCGTGAATCTCGCTAGTTTCGATCTAAAACGATGTATCCCGTTGTTTTGAGCCGGAATACAAGTTTTCGCGCAGTTCTGAGAGAAAAAGTTTACACCTTTCTCTCGTCTACTCTTCGACGACTTGTAAAATCGATGTTCGTGAATCTCGCTAGTTTCGATCTAAAACGATGTATCCCGTTGTTTTGAGCCGGAATACAAGTTTTCGCGGAGTTCTGAGAGAAAAAGTTTACACCTTTTCCTCGTCTACTCTTCGACGACTTGTAAAATCGATGTTCGTGAATCTCGCTAGTTTCGATCTAAAACGATGTATCCCGTTGTTTTGAGCCGGAATACAAGTTTTCGCGTAGTTCTGAGAGAAAAAGTTTACAGCTCTCTCTCGTCTACTCTTCGACGACTTGTAAAATCAAAGTGCGTAAATCTCGCTAGTTTCGATCTAAAACGATGTATCCCGTTGTTTTGAGCCGGAATACATAGTTTTCGCGCAGTTCTGAGAGAAAACGTTTACAGCTTTCTCGTCTACTCTTCGACGACTTGTAAAATCGAAGTGCGTAAATCTCGCTAGTTTCGATCTAAAACGATGTATCCTGTCGTTTTGAGCCGGAATACAAGTTTTCGCGTAGTTCTGAGAGAAAAAGTTTACACCTTTCTCTCGTCTACTCTTCGACGACATGTAAAATCAAAGTTCGAGAATCTCACTAGTTTCGATCTAAAACGATGTATACCGTTGTTTTGAGCGGGAATCGAAGTTATCGCGCAGTTCTGAGAGAAAACGTTTAGACCTTTCCCTCGTCCACTCTTAGACGACTTGTAAAATCGATGTTCGTGAATCTCGCTAGTTTCGATCTAAAACGAGTATCCCGTTGTTTTGAGCCGGAATACAATTTTTCGCGCAGTTCTGAGAGAAAAAGTTTATAGCTCTCTCTCGTGTACTCTTCGACGACTTGTAAAATCAAAGTGCGTAAATCTCGCTAGTTTCGAGCTAAAACAATGTATCCCGTTGTTTTGAGCCGGAATCGAAGTTTTCGCGCAGTTCTGAGAGAAAAAGTTTACAGCTGTTCTCGTCTACTCTTGGACGACTTTTAAAATCGGTGTTCGTGAATTTCGCTAGTTTCGATCTAAAACGCTGTATCCCGTTGTTTTGAGCCGGAATACAAGTTTTCGCGTAGTTCTGCAAAAAAAGGTTACACCTTTTTCTCGTCTACTCTTCAACGACTTGTAAAATCGATGTTCGTGAATGTCGCTAGTTTCGATCTAAAATGATGTAGCCCGTTGTTTTGAGCCGGAATACAAGTTTTCGCGTAGTTCTGAGAGAAAAAGTTTACAGCTCTCTCTCGTCTACTCTTCGACGACTTGCAAAATCAAAGTGCGTAAATCTCGCTAGTTTCGATCCAAAACGATGTATCCAGTCGTTTTGAGCCGGAATAATAGTTTTCGCGCAGTTCTGATAGAAGACGTTTACAGCTCTCGTCTACTCTTCGACGACTTGTAAAATCGAAGTGCCTAATTCTCGCTAGTTTCGATCTAAAACGATAGTATCCCGTTGTTTTGAGCCGGAATACAAGTTTTCGCGCAGTTCTGAGAGAAAAAGTTTACACCTTTCTCTCGTCTACTCTTCGACGACTTGTAAAATCGATGTTCGTGAATCTCGCTAGTTTCGATCTAAAACGATGTATCCCGTTGTTTTTAGCCGGAATACAAGTTTTCGCGGAGGGCTGAGGGAAAAAGTTTACACCTTTTCCTCGTCTACTCTTCGACGACTTGTAAAATCAAACTGCGTAAATCTCGCTAGTTTTGATCTAAAACGATGTATCCCGTCGTTTTGAGTCGGAATACAAGTTTTCGCGTTGTTCTGAGGGAAAAAGTTTACACCTTTCTCTCGTCTACTCTTCGACGACTTGTAAAATTAAAGTTCGAAAATCTCGCTAGTTTCGATCTAAAACGATGTATCCCGTTGTTTTGAGCCGAAATACAAGTTCTTGCGCAGTTCTGAGAGAAAAACTTTACAGCTTTCTCTCGTCTACTCTCGACGACTTGTAAAATCGATGTGCGTAAATCTCGCTAGTTTCAATCTAAAACGATGTATCCCGTCGTTTTGAGTCGGAATACAAGTTTTCGCGCAGTTCTGAGAGAAAATGTTTACACCTTTCTCTCGTCTACTCTTCGACGACTTGTAAAATCGATGTTCGTGAATCTCGCTAGTTTCGATCTAAAACGATGTATCCCGTTGTTTTGAGTCGGAATACAAGTTTTCGCGTTGTTCTGAGAGAAAAAGTTTACACCTTTCTCTCGTCTACTCTTCGACGACTTGTAAAATCAAAGTTCGAAAATCTCACTAGTTTTGATCTAAAACGATGTATACCGTTGTTTTGAGCGGGAATCCAAGTTATCGCGCAGTTCTGAGAGAAAACGTTTAGACCTTTCCCTCGTCCACTCTTAGACGACTTGTAAAATCGATGTTCGTGAATCTCGCTAGTTTCGATCTAAAACGAGTATCCCGTTGTTTTGAGCCGGAATACAATTTTTCGCGCAGTTCTGAGAGAAAAAGTTTATAGCTCTCTCTCGTGTACTCTTCGACGACTTGTAAAATCAAAGTGCGTAAATCTCGCTAGTTTCGAGCTAAAACAATGTATCCCGTTGTTTTGAGCCGGAATCGAAGTTTTCGCGCAGTTCTGAGAGAAAAAGTTTACAGCTGTTCTCGTCTACTCTTGGACGACTTTTAAAATCTGTGTTCGTGAATTTCGCTAGTTTCGATCTAAAACGCTGTATCCCGTTGTTTTGAGCCGGAATACAAGTTTTCGCGTAGTTCTGCGAGAAAAAGTTTACAGCTGTTCTCGTCTACTCTTCGACGACTTGTAAAATCGAGTGTTCGTGAATTTCGCTAGTTTCGATCTAAAACGATGTATCCCGTTGTTTTGAGCCGGAATACAAGTTTTCGCGTAGTTCTGAGAGAAAAAGGTTACACCTTTCTCTCGTCTACTCTTCAACGACTTGTAAAATCGATGTTCGTGAATGTCGCTAGTTTCGATCTAAAACGATGTAGCCCGTTGTTTTGAGCCGGAATACAAGTTTTCGCGTAGTTCTGAGATTAAAAGTTTACAGCTCTCTCTCGTCTACTCTTCGACGACTTGTAAAATCAAAGTGCGTAAATCTCGCTAGTTTCGATCTAAAACGATGTATCCCGTCGTTTTGAGCCGGAATACATAGTTTTCGCGCAGTTCTGAGAGAAAACGTTTACAGCTTCTCTCGTCTACTCTTCGACGACTTGTAAAATCAAAGTGCGTAAATCTCGCTAGTTTCGATCCAAAACGATGTATCCAGTCGTTTTGAGCCGGAATAATAGTTTTCGCGCAGTTCTGATAGAAAACGTTTACATCTTTCTCTCGTCTACTCTTCGACGACTTGTAAAATCCATGTTCGTGAATCTCGCTAGTTTCGATCTAAAACGATGTATCCCGTTGTTTGGAGCCGGAATCCAAGTTTTCGCGCAGTTCTGAGCGAAAACGTTTACACCTTTCCCTCGTCCACTCTTAGACGACTTGTAAAATCGATGTTCGTGAATCTCGCTAGTTTCGATCTAAAACGATGTATCCCGTTGTTTTGAGCCGGAATACAAGTTTTCGCGTTGTTCTGAGAGAAAAAGTTTACACCTTTCTCTCGTCTACTCTTCGACGACTTGTAAAATCAAAGTTCGAAAATCTCGCTAGTTTCGATCTAAAACAATGTATCCCGTTGTTTTGAGCCGGAATACAAGTTCTTGCGCAGTTCTCAGAGAAAAACTTTACAGCTTTCTCTCGTCTAATCTCGACGACTTGTAAAATCGATGTGCGTAAGAAAAACTTTACAGCTTTCTCTCGTCTACTCTCGACGACTTGTAAAATCGATGTGCGTGAATCTCGCTAGTTTCGATCTAAAACGATGTATCCCGTCGTTTTGAGTCGGAATACAAGTTTTCGCGCAGTTCTGAGAGAAAATGTTTACACCTTTCTCTCGTCTACTCTTCGACGACTTGTAAAATCGATGTTCGTGAATCTCGCTAGTTTCGATCTAAAACGATGTATCCCGTTGTTTTGAGCCGGAATACAAGTTTTCGCGCAGTTCTGAGAGAAAATGTTTACACCTTTCTCTCGTCAACTCTTCGACGACTTGTAAAATCGATGTTCGTGAATCTCGCTAGTTTCGATCTAAAACGATGTATCCCGTTGTTTTGAGCCGGAATACAAGTTTTCGCGTTGTTCTGAGAGAAAAGTTTACACCTTTCTCTCGTCTACTCTTCGACGACTTGTAAAATCAAAGTTCGAAAATCTCGCTAGTTTCGATCTAAAACAATGTATCCGGTTGTTTTGAGCCGGAATACAAGTTCTTGCGCAGTTCTGAGAGAAAAACGTTTACAGCTTTCTCTCGTCTACTCTTCGACGACTTGTAAAATCGAAGTGCGTGAATCTCGCTAGTTTCGATCTAAAACGCAAGTATCCCGTTGTTTTGAGCCGGAATACAAGTTTTCGCGTAGTTCTGAGAGAAAAAGTTTACACCTTTCTCTCGTCTACTCTTCGACGACTTGTAAAATCAAAGTTCGTAAATCTCACTAGTTTCGATCTAAAACGATGTATACCGTTGTTTTGAGCCGGAATCGAAGTTTTCGCGCAGTTCTGAGAGAAAAAGTTTACAGCTGTTCTCGTCTACTCTTGGACGACTTTTAAAATCGGTGTTCGTTAATTTTGCTAGTTTCGATCTAAAACGCTCTATCCCGTTGTTTTGAGCCGGAATACAAGTTTTCGCGCAGTTCTGAGAGAAAAAGTTTACACCTGTCTCTCGTCTCTTCTTCGACGACTTGTAAAATCGATGTTCGTGAATCACGCTAGTTTCGATCTAAAACGATGTATCCCGTTGTTTTGAGCCGGAATACAAGTTTTCGCGCAGTTCTGAGAGAAAAAGTTTACAGCTCTCTCGTCTACTCTTCGGCGACTAGTAAAATCGATGTTCGTGAATCTCGCTAGTTTCGATCTAAAACGATGTATCCCGTTGTTTTTAGCCGGAATACAAGTTTTCGCGGAGGTCTGAGGGAAAAAGTTTACACCTTTTCCTCGTCTACTCTTCGACGTCTTGTAAAATCAAATTGCGTAAATCTCGCTAGTTTCGATCTAAAACGATGTATCCCGTCGTTTTGAGTCGGAATACAAGTTTTCGCGTTGTTCTGAGAGAAAAAGTTTACACCTTTCTCTCGTCTACTCTTCGACGACTTGTAAAATCAAAGTTCGAAAATCTCGCTAGTTTCGATCTAAAACGATGTATCCCGTTGTTTTGAGCCGGAATACAAGTTCTTGCGCAGTTCTCAGAGAAAAGCTTTACAGCTTTCTCTCGTCTACTCTCGACGACTTGTAAAATCGAAGTGCGTAAATCTCGCTAGTTTCGATCTAAAACCAAGTATCCTGTCGTTTTGAGCCGGAATACAAGTTTTCGCGTTGTTCTGAGAGAAAAAGTTTACACCTTTCTCTCGTCTACTCTTCGACGACATGTAAAATCAAAGTTCGAAAATCTCACTAGTTTTGATCTAAAACGATGTATACCGTTGTTTTGAGCGGGAATCCAAGTTATCGCGCAGTTCTGAGAGAAAACGTTTAGACCTTTCCCTCGTCCACTCTTAGACGACTTGTAAAATCGATGTTCGTGAATCTCGCTAGTTTCGATCTAAAACGAGTATCCCGTTGTTTTGAGCCGGAATACAATTTTTCGCGCAGTTCTGAGAGAAAAAGTTTATAGCTCTCTCTCGTGTACTCTTCGACGACTTGTAAAATCAAAGTGCGTAAATCTCGCTAGTTTCGAGCTAAAACAATGTATCCCGTTGTTTTGAGCCGGAATCGAAGTTTTCGCGCAGTTCTGAGAGAAAAAGTTTACAGCTGTTCTCGTCTACTCTTGGACGACTTTTAAAATCGGTGTTCGTGAATTTCGCTAGTTTCGATCTAAAACGCTGTATCCCGTTGTTTTGAGCCGGAATACAAGTTTTCGCGTAGTTCTGCGAGAAAAAGTTTACAGCTGTTCTCGTCTACTCTTGGACGACTTGTAAAATCGATGTTCGTGAATGTCGCTAGTTTCGATCTAAAATGATGTA